>CAUDNR010001797.1:0-10267 GCA_958430865.1 Entrophospora sp. SA101 | reverse complement strand
TTTTCGTATTTTATTTTTAATGCGGGCCATGCATGTCAAAAGATTAAAAAGTGAAATTTCTTACAAGAATTCTCAATAAATACGAACAAGGATAGAAGATTATTGTAATGATAACAACGCTAGCACTTTAAACGAATGAATGTATCAGACAGAATGTTATATTTTTATTTTTAGTGCAACATATCACATGATTTAATCCGATCATGAAATTCAAAAAATTTTGCTGATGATTTTTAAATTTATCTTAGTTACATGACTTTGTGTCACTAAATGAACTTTGTATTTGATAAAATGCAAGTTTGAATATCCCTGAAGAGAATATTGTCTATGAGGTTCCAGAAGATGATAAAATCATCAAAGAACTTGCAGAAATATAAAAAATAAAATGAATGTACCTGCTGACAATTTTGAGAAGATGACAATAAGCCTTGAGGAAGCATTAAAGGGCACATACATCTTTATTTTTATTACAGCAAGAAAAATGGATAGCAAACAAATAAAATTGGTTAAAGTAAATTATTTTAGGAATTACTGTATTAAAATATTGTGTATCATGTGCAACCAATGAAATCGCTTCTCTCAATAAATGCACGCTGTCCCTCGGCCCCAAAGGGGTGCTATGGAGGTCTGGCTGTATTATTGGCACATATTTTTTTTTATTGACGCGAATTGTTTTTTTTTTTTTTTGGAAAAATAATCTTGGGTCTGAAGACGTGTTAATGACAAAGTATGTTTTTTTTTAGATTATAAATATTTTAATTGGAATCAAACCGCGGAGCAGATATTGCTGGGTAATTATAAGTTTCTTATCAAGATGATGAATGATTGGTCTGTATCACCATTTGAAGTGGCAATTGGAGATGATAATAGTTAAGGTGAATGAATATAGACACATTTCGACTCTGGCAAAGAGAGAAAACATCATTATACTTGCTTGATCGCTTTGTAATTGCTTTGCAGTATCAGTATCATTTTTGAAATTTTTAGGAAGTATGTTTACTTGAGAATATCATTGATGTAATTCTATTTTACATCCTGTGCTTGTATGATCAGATTAAATCTCCCCCTCTTTATCATAAACATCAACAAAAAAAACATGCTGTTTGACTCAAAAAATGGCAACTGGCTTCAGATAGCTCTTAGGTATCTCTCGTGAATAATCTTGAAGGGATATTTTCTCTTGGTTATCTTATCAGATACTCATGTGAGCGTTCTGTTTGATACAGTCAAATCAAGTAATGCAAAAACCGAAGACATATCTTTACCATTGCTCAAGTCCGAGCACACTGATGAAGTTTACCGGGGGTGAGTTATAATTTTATTGGCATTTGTTGTTGGTTAATGCTGAGCTAATCTAACCTGATATTTTTATCAGGTGGTTGATGAAACAAAAAGGTGAGTATTTGATGTGTGTTGTGTGTTTCGTGACCTTGCAACAATTTTTATTGAAATTTTTGCTGATAGAATCAATTAGCTCACAGAACATTTGAAATACATAATTGAACTTCTTGACGTCGTCAGCCGTTTTCTCGAGGCTATGATCTTCCAAATGAGTGAGATTGGTTCGGCTGTTGTTAATAAGGAAGTAACACATTCTATCAAAGTGGATTACATTACTTCTTACAAGAATATCAACATCAACCAAGGCATTGTCAAGAGCTCCTCAAGAGAACATCAACTGAAAAGTATCAATGTTACTCTGACCACTACATATCAAAAGATAATATTGTAATTGTCCTTTCTTAATGGCATACACATTGTTCACTTTGGTTGGGTAACCTGTTGATCAGACGGACACAGTTAGCATTAATAATAGGCGTAAAATTGAGGCAAGTCTGCTTAAAATCATGATAATTACGTTCTTTATGAATACATCTAACTTCTATACTCAAATTGGAGAAGGAGGAACTAATTTTTCTCGATGGAAATAAGAACAAAAAAATTAAGCTTCCATTTCTTACTTTTCATGAAATCTACTCTCATCAGAACCTTGACATGTATGAGCGATATACTAGAGATCAATTGTCAATGGAGCTATTGACCCATGCAGTTGTCTGCTTTCACAACTTGTCCCATTAAGGCACAACCAGAAAGACATGTCGCCCAAGTTTTCGCCTGTATTACTGTTTGTTCGACGAATCAGCAGATTAATGAAAAAAACTGGAATGAATTTGTTAAACATTAATAATCAGTCTTCACTAGAATGCATCATCTACCACAATTTGCAGAACGTCCCATTTTCTGACTCATTCTTGCTCACAGAACCATTAATATTTATCCAAGACAAGCAACAGGTTGTCAGTCGCAAGAAAGTAATCGATGGCATTCACCAAATATGCTAGAGAAAGGTCTCGTAGAACGTAATAAGTGTAAAAAGGTCAACGTAATGTGATATAAGGAAATGAGATTGTGATAACAGAAGAGGAAAAAAACATATATTTTGGAGATCTGTTGGTACTCGTGACATTATATTGCATTGAATGTGCATGAGATAAGCAAATGGCATGGTTATGATACTAGTGTGATTTTCATCATTTCTTGGGAAATAATACTCTGTAATTTTTTGAATTGCACAATGACTCAAGATTACACTATAAAGATGATAGATTTGAACCATATTATTAAAATTTGTTATCATTAAAAGCCGGCATACATTTATTTGCAACTACCATGTAGGGTGTTAGAGTTTAAAATGTGATCTTTATTGAAGATTCATCAATGAATATATAAATAAAATATGCATATATACATATATAAAACACAAGATTTCAATCATACTTTTTAAATATATTACATAGGTAAAACTAATCATCAAATTTGATTAATGACGTTCTGTCCAATTATATTCTTGGGTGCTTCGTTTGTATCCATACTTTGCGACAAATTCATCACTACCTGCTGGACCACGAGATCCATAAGCATAAGGTAATGGTTTGATTTTTTCATTTTCAATCTTATGAAGAATTGGAGTGAATATCCTCCAAGCAGCATCCAATTCGTCATTCCTGACAAAATTAGAATGATCACCATTTAATACATCAAGAATTAATGCTTCATAAGCATCAGGAATTTTCAAATCTGAAAATCGCTTTTTATAAGTAAGGTCCAATTCTGAAATGACAGTATCCATTGAAAGACCTGGCAATTTGCTGGTCATCTTCATATAGACAGCTTCGTTTGGTTGTACTCGAATAACTAGTTCGTTACGTGATGCATCTTTGAATACATTTCCGGGAACGTCTTGGAATTGAACACGGATTTCGGTTTTTGGCTCATTCAATGCTTAAAGATCAAAGTTAATTAAATATGTATATAAATATTTCTTTCATTTAAAAATAAATGACTACATATCCATCAAATTTACCTTTTCCACATTTAAGAATAAATGGTACACCTTCCCAACGTTCATTATTGATAAATAATACAGCAATAGCATATGTTGGACAATTGCTACCAGCTGGCACTGTCTTATCGTCAAGATATCCTAGTTTGGTACCATCTTCTGATTTTGAATATTGTCCTAAGAAAACATCATCTAATTTGACAGGTGGAATATTACGTAAAACACGAACCTAATATTGTATGTGTGTGCATATTGAATATGAAGATCTTATAAATTTGTAATTATAAGGTTTTTCCATAAAAAATACATACTTTTTCATCGCGAACATCTTCAGCACTCAGTGATACGGGACGTTCCATAGCAGCAATACTTAAAATTTGCAAAAGATCTAGCAAAAAATAAACAAATGCATAAATAAACCTTATTTTTTTAAAAAAAGACAATGTTGTTGATAATGATGATGATGAAGAAAAAGTAAACTTACGATTTTGCATAACATCACGAATAATACCAAATTCATCAAAGTAACCACCACGACCCTCTGTACCAATTTGTTCTTTAAATGTAATTTGAATATTGGAAATACTATAACGATTCCAAATTGCACCAAAGAAAACATTAGCAAATCTGATTGTCAAGAGATTTTTAACCATTTCTTTGCCTAAATAATGATCGATACGATAAGTCTACAAATATAAAAGTCCATGTAAATATAGTATAAATATAAGATAGGTAAGTGAATGAATCTTTATAGTAATTTCCTTCAAAGTATTGAAAAAAATAATAATTTAATACCTCATCTTCTTTCCATAAAGGAGCCAAAGCTTTGTCCAACTCACGAGAACTTTCAAGATCATGACCAAAAGGTTTCTCGACAATTAGTCGATTAATGCCTCTTCTTGTATAAACATTGTTTCTTACACCAGTTGCAACAGGGACAAATACACTTGGTGGTAAAGCCATATAGAAAATACGATTCTTTGCTATATTTTTAGTGTCACGACGTTCAATATCTTCAATGCTCTTATTCAATCTTTTATAATCATCGTCATTATCGTATTGTCCAGAAACATAAGTACAAAGTTTTAAGAATTCAGAAAGTTGTTGTCTAATTTCATCATTTAGAATTTTAACAAAAGCAGAAATTCTTTCATGGAATGTTTTTAAATCTAATTTTGTTCTGGCATATCCAACGATACAAGTTCTTGCTGGCAAAAAACCATTACGATAAAGACCAAATAGTGCAGGATATGTTTTCTTTTTTGCAAGGTCACCGGAAGCTCCAAGAACTTATCAATCATTAAAATAAATAAATATTATTATTATTATTATCAGAAAAGGTAAAAGAGAAGAAGAAGGGATAATAATAAAGGATAAAAGACATACCAATAATTGTTGTGGCTCCACATAATTTATTATCAGCCATGATTATATGAAAAAAGTAGATATAAAAGAGAAATAAATGAATAAAATGAAACCAGATGAATACTGTTTATATTAGTAGATTATCGTCAAACAATAAGATTATGTTTGAACTTTTTCGCCTAATTTGGTTAAAATTTGGGTATACTGCAGAATATTTTAGAGGTTACATCTTTAAGCTCAACTCTTATTTTCCATTTAAAGCAATAAGGTGGGCAAGGTTTTAAATTTTACCAATGCCAATAGCTTTGCATTTAATATATTGCCTGACTTGAGAAATTCTTATCTGAAACAAAAACTTTTTCCATTCTATGCAAAATTAATTATTTTTTAATTGAGTATTGGTTCGTTTTTGTTGATAACATTATTAACTCTAATGTTGATATGGAATAAATAATGGAGTTTCTAATCATATACTAATACTAAAACGTATTTTATCGAACATATTAATATTAATAATAATATTGGAATTTTATAATCTTGTAGCAGTGTTTATTTTTACAAAAAAACGTGTATTTAAATTTATTTTGATTGGGTAAAGTAATCATTATCCAATGTTTTTTTGATTTTTATCTCAAATGTTGATTTCTTGTCCGGATTAGAAGCTCCAATTTTATTAAATCTTTTTTATGCAAAAATATGACCCTCAGTAACTTTTATTAACATTAATACATAAAAATTTAAAGTTCTGGTAGCAACACAAAATCATCGTAATTGCATTCACTGCCAGGGAAGCAGAAGTCAGAGAATTTGCACAACAACCAAATTTTCAAGGACCGTAATCACAAATTTTGGTACCACTGGTGTTTCATTCATAGATATTAGAAAAAAGACAAGTTCTACATGCTAAAACAGAAACGGTAGTATTAAGTTGTAAAGAAAAATGAATTGAAACATACGAAGGCAAAGATCTCGATTATTTACCTAGTGCAGCATCAGAGTATTGTTCTTGAATGGAATCTGTGAAAGTGATAATTGCAGTCGCATTTGACAGAACGGTTCATTTTCGTCTGATAGTTGTCGTTGTTTATTTTTTTATTGTTGACAACAAGAATTTAACAACTGACTGTAACAGCTAGAGAGAGTCTATCTGTATTTAAATTGATTTTCAACGCAAAGCGAATTTCTTTTTTTTTTCCTTGGCATTACGACGTTTCGTTTAAAAAAGTTTAAATTATAATTTATTATTATTATTAATTACAGTATAACAATAACCATTGTTTCAACGGATTATAATTAAATTCACGTTTCAATGGATTTTAAAAATCTCTGTTACACATTATTATTATATAAAATCCGTTGAAACACGATTAATTTTGTTTCCGTTGAAACGAGGTTATACTGTATTTGCTATACATAATAGAAATATTTTTAAAAACAATCATGCCAGCGAACTTTTTTATATATTAATATGCGTATTTGCATTTCGATTCCTTTATCTAGGCGCTGTATATATTAAATAAACTAAATATAATATTATAAACCTCGGTTCAACAGCCAAACCGGCAGTTTATGAACTGAATCTTCCTCATTCTCAATGAAAGGAAAAAGATTAATGATATCATAAAAACACACACGTCAGAAAAATTGGACAGATTCTTTACTCTTCACATCCACCAATCCCACATGACAAATTGCAGGTTCGTTTCTGGATAACTTTCTTGTTCTTTTAAATTAGATGTGTCGTACCTTGATATCCAATTTATGTAACATTTCTTTTTGTCTAATGAATATTAAAAATTAATGAAGCTTGCATTTGCCATTGACTGCCACATTCATTTCCTTTATGGTATTTAGAAAGGACCTGCAAACTTCATAGATATATTACTACCGCAGCTGGGTCAAATTCATATATAAATCCAATAATTATAATAGGGTCAATTAATTTAGTGTTAGGATCAATCTTTGGGTCAAATTATTATATTAATGGGACTTTCAATTGGAAGTCTGACATATGTAGATCTTCATTTTTTAGCTATGTTTCACAACATAATAATAAAAAGATCCAGATTTTAAACTGTCACAAAATTGAAAAAAAATTTTCTTTTTACAAGAGTGAGTATTTTATTATTTATTTACATTGATTCTAGGCCCTCTCGAAGCTCTGTGGAATTATCAAAATAATCACATTCTAGGAGTCAATTTGTGGCCAATAAAAATTAAATATAGTCTTTCCTTATGGTCGTTGTCGAATAATTATTCGAATATTATTCATACAGCATTACCCAGGGCAGATACATATTCAATTCAATTAATATAAATTGTTGAATAAATACGAATACAAACATGAATACAAATATAAATATAATAACTTTTCTTTACTATCTTTAATAGTTATATATACAAACGCTGAACAATGTCAAGAGTTCTGAAAACAAATCAACAAAATTTATCAAGGTTTTACTCAAGAAAAAGAAACACGAACGGAAGAAAAGATTGATGATAGTGATGATTACTGTGATTTTGATTATTGCAAAGTGCAATATTTTCTTTTGTTAATTTAATTTAATTTTTAATAATGATTAATTAATATTAATAAATTTATTTCAAAGGATAGGTTTGATCCACATAGTAAAATCAAATATGAAAGTGTCTGCCAGTGAATCTCGAAGATAGCGTGTAATGCTTCTTTATAAAAATATATAAAAATACATGGCTTAGAATCATACCTTTTCATTATATGTAAAAAATGTAAAAGGTTGTATTAAAAAATAAAGGGTTTTACCATTTATAAAGTTCAAACTCCAAATTCTCTATATTGAACTCTTGCTAAACTTTCAAATATCTCTCCCAACCCCTAAACATCTATACCGAATCAATAATATTTATCAAACTTCTCAAACTTCTATTTTCATGATTTTTTTAATTCATTTTTGTTTTAGAATCCCATACTGGATACAATACCAATATGGAAAAAGCTGGTTGCAAAAGTAACAGGTGTAAATTTATCTTCAAAAGCAACTTTGACACTTGCAATTGACTATGGAACCCAAGAAAATCAAGTAAAGTATTATGTAGAAAATTCAGGCAATAAAGAATTATTGAATGATTGAACGCAAAAAACTATAGAAGGAAAATTGGATCAATAATACTTGTTGATACAAACAAACATCCCACCAAATTATTTACTCAATCAACCCTGCCTAACTTGTCATAACCCTGATCCGTCTAAAAAAAATTTGCAAGTTCATATAATCTTCAAATCACAATCAATTGCAGAATATAATAGTGAATCACCTGATGAAAAATTTTCTTCGCAGAAGATGCAAGTCCTGTTGATGGTCATCAAAAAATCATTACCATGATATACAAAATGAACATTTAACGAATATAACAAATGAATTGCACAAATTTCTTTAACCAAAGCAATTGCATATAAAAAGTAAGGAGGTAGAAATCAGTCTAGAAGATCACTCACTGTGTATTAATAATATCCATATTAACACAGCACAATCCTTGTTTAACGAGTTTTTGTATACATTCAGTTCAATTTATACTGTGAGCTATTGATGATTATGGTAAAAATAAAAAGGAATTTGAATCTCGGCGTGTGGCACTAAAGAACCTAAATAATTCAAATAATCCTGGAAAGAATTTAATTATTCTAGAATTAGTTAGATCAACGTTAGCTATAACGTGACAAGGTTCATAGAAAGCTGAAATCATGCAGTGAGAATGTTTTCCAGAGGGAGATTTGAAGAGATTCTTTACAAAAAAAAAAAAAATTTAAATTTGACAATAAAAGACAGAATTATAATTTTTAAATCTTTGTCATATGATGTACATAAAAAATGTTTAATCATTGTGATTTTATAGTGATAATACTCCCCGATCTTCGTTTGTTGTTGAAGAGGTTAATTTTATTCGAGAAGAGGGAAATCGTTCCATTTGTATTTCTAATTTAGTAATTTCTTGCTGTTTTTGAAGTATTGCCTTTATCTCTTTCTCACTAATTTCACTACTACTAGTTAATTTATTCTTAGTTTTTTCTAGTTGCTTTTGGATAAAAGTATTGTTAAACTTTATTAGCTCAACTTGAGCCTCTAATAAATCATCCAATAATTCTTTCTGTTCCATTTTACTTTTCTCCTTTATTACAATAAGCAGGTTGTTCAACTCTGATTTGTAACCAATCAATTTCCTTTCTAATAATTCTTTTTCTAGTGAATGCACTTTTTTTTCCAATTCAGTAACCTTTTCTCTAAGTTTTAAGTTTTCTGTTTGCTTCAAACTTAAATAATGTTTTATTTCCTGTTTTTGAGCAACTAATTCTTGCTGTTGACTAACTGATAAGTCTACATCTGATTGTTTTTGTCCCAAGGCTTCTTTAACTTTATTTAATTCTAACCGTTTTTCTCCTATCTCTTTTTTAAGTTCTTGATTTTTTTTTCGCAAACAATCTTGACCAAGTGATAGTTCCAAGTTTTTTTTTTCTATCTCCTTTTTAAGTTCTTGATTTTCTTTTCGCAAACAATCTTGACCAAGTGATAGTTCCAAGTTTTTTTTTTCTATCTCCTTTTTAAGTTTTTGATTTTCTTTTCGCAAATAATCTTGACCAAGTGATAGTTCCAAGTCTTTTATTTCTATCTCCCTTTTAAGTTTTTGATTTTCTTTTCGCAAATAATCTTGACCAAGTGATAGTTCCAAGTTTTTTTTTTCTATCTCTTTTTTAAGTTCTTGATTTTCTTTTCGTAAATAATCTTGACCAAGTGATAGTTCCAAGTTTTTTTTTTCTATCTCCTTTTTAAGTTCTTGATTTTCTTTTCGCAAACAATCTTGACCAAGTGATAGTTCCAAGTTTTTTTTTTCTATCTCCTTTTTAAGTTTTTGATTTTCTTTTCGCAAATAATCTTGATCAAGTGATAGTTCCAAGTCTTTTATTTCTATCTCCTTTTTAAGTTCTTGATTTTCTTTTCGTAAATAATCTTGACCAAGTGACAGTTCCAAGTTTTTTTTTTCTATCTCCTTTTTAGGTTCTTGATTTACTTTTCGCAAACAAACTTGACCAAGTGATAGTTCCAAGTTTTTTTTTTCTATCTTCTTTTTAAGTTCTTGATTTTCTTTTCGCAAATAATCTTGACCAAGTGATAGTTCCAAGTTTTTTTTTTCTATCTCCTTTTTAAGTTTTTGATTTTCTTTTCGCAAATAATCTTGACCAAGTGCTAGTTCCAATTCTGAGTTTTGCAACTCTTCAGAGATAACCTCATCTACTCTTCCATATTTTTTGTGAGTTAAAAAATCAAAATAAGGATCTGGCACAGGTAGTGACCTACGCATAATGAATTATTTTAATAGTTTTTTGGTAAAAATTAATTTATTTTGATATTATTAATTTTTTGGTGAAAATTAATTTTGATGTTGTGCGTGAAAATCAAATTTTGTGTCAATTTGAAATTTACCAATTAAATTTTGGGGTGGGAGTTTGAATTATACATGATATGGTAATTAGCTAATTACCGTAAATACGTAATTCGTAATTAACGTAATTAATTACCACTTTCA
>CAUDNR010001791.1:51829-88258 GCA_958430865.1 Entrophospora sp. SA101 | reverse complement strand
TGCTAAATCAGTGTTTTCATTTTGTGCAATTTTTTTGATAGAATCTGTCTTGTGGCCTTCAAAGCTATCCATAACAAGTAAAGCTTTTTTTCTTGTAATTCTATTTCCGGGTCTTCTTTTCCAAACCTTATCAAACCAAGCTTTCATTCCAATTTCATCCATCCATCCTTTTGGGTGCATTAGTACAATGATTTGAGAAGGTAAATTCTTTGGCATTTGTTTACCTTTAAAAATGACAATTATTATTACAATGATTTGATGAGAAGGTAAATTCTTTGTAATTTAATTACCTTTGAAAATAACAATTGGTGGTAATTTTGTACCATCTGCAAGAATTGTAAGGACACATGTAAAACGGTTTTTATCATTTCCAGTTGTTTGAACTTGCACAGTTTTTGCACCATGTTTATCAATTGTTAAATTTCCAACCATATCAAAATAAACAGGAGTTTCATCCATATTTCCAATTTCTGAAAGTTCATATTCAAATTGTTTTTGTTTTTTTATAATAAATTGTTGAAATTCGAGAAGTTTGATGTCAAGGTGAGCGGGAAGCTTCTGACCAATCTTTGTTTTACGTCTCATTGCAAAATCATACCTTCTAAGAAAGCGATAGAACCAACTTTCTGATGCAAGAAATTTTTCACTGGCACCTGGATAAATATTAGAAAATTGGTTTGCTAAAAGTTCTTTCATGTAAGTTTTAACAATTTTAGGAGTTACAGCAATTCCATCTTGCCGAAATTCAACAATCCATGCCTTTAATTCAGCTTCAGCCTCAGGATATTTTGCTTTTCTTCCTAAATTATTACCAATTTGTCTTCTCTTTTTTTGTTTTACTAAATCGAGTTCTTCCTCTTGTTTTTGCCAACGAGAAATCATTGAAGGATCAATAGTAAAATGACGCCCAGCTGATCTTAAACCATATTGTTTTGCATATTGCAAAACTTGGAGCTTTTCAGCAACAGAATATGAAGAACGTTTGACTTTTGGCATTGCGTGGGAAAAAAATGAATAAAACTTAACACAAATGATGAAATAAGGAAACATAATGTAACACAAACAAAATCTCCCAAATATAAGCAACACCTGCAGTTTTGTTGACTAAAATGTGTTAAAATGGTGTTGCTTATATTCGGGAGAATACGGTAAGCCATTCTGGGATGAATCCACTCAAGAACTCACAAATTGGTGTTGGTTACCCTTAAAGACTAATAGTGAAGTATTGTGCTCAAGTCAATGGGGTGACTCTTTAAAAAGACTAGCCCTTGGTTCATGGGTTACAGTTGACTCGATTAAACCAACACCTGTAGATTTAAATAATCATCCCCTTTTACCAAATGGAATATGGAATAATTTCAAAGATGCAATTTCTTCAAAAGAAAATTTAACTTCGCCATCTTCTTTTGACGCTGATGCTATTCCTTCATCTTCAGCCTCCTCCTCCAAAAAACCTCCACCAGGGAAAACTCATAAAATTAGACTTTACCCTAATTCGGAGGAAAAAAACAAACTATTAAAATGGATTGGTACTGCACGCTGGACGTACAACCAATGCCTAGCTGCAATCAATAGTGATATAAAAAACAAAAATAAAAAGTATTTACGTGAAAATTATATCAATAATAATAAAGCTGAAAAATTTAAAGACATTAGTCTTAAGTGGGTTCTTGACACACCTCATGACATTAGGGATGCAGCAATGATGGACCTTTTAAAAAATTATAAGTCTAATGTTGCTTTAAAAAGAAAAAACTTTAAATTGAAATTCAGATCTAAAAAAGATAAATCACAATGCATCACCATTTCATCAAGGGACTGGGGAAGAAATCGTGGTAATTTTTTGTTTCTCGGGGGTATTAAAACAAGCGAAAAAATACCTGAAATAAATTACGAACTTCGTCTCGCCATGAATCGTCTTGGTGAATTCTACTTGTGTATCCCCAAACCACTTGAAATTAAGGCTGATAACCAAGGTCCTAAATTTTCGGTGGTTGAAGAGAATAAAGGCACCGGCATCATTTCTCTTGATCCAGGAGTGAGAACCTTCACGACTGGCTATAACCCAAGTGGTAAGGTTATAGAATGGGGAAAAGGGAATATTAATAGAATACATCGCTTGTGTTTGCATTATGATAGAATCCAAGGTGAAAGGGATTCTATTCATGGCAAAACAAATAAACGTAAAAGATATAAGTTCTGTCGGTGCATGTTCCGGATCCACAAGAAAATCCGTAATCTTGTGGATGAATGTCATAAAAGATTAGCAAGATGGTTGTGTGAAAACCACCATATAGTTTTGCTCCCTGAGTTTAAAACACAAGATATGGTTGAAAAATGCGGTTCTAGAAAAATCCACTCTAAAACAGCAAGACAAATGTTGACCTGGTCACATTACCGTTTTCGCCAACGTTTGCTCCACAAATCCTGCGAGTACCCTTGGTTCAAGGTCATCATATGCACTGAGGAATACACCAGCAAAACATGTGGATGTTGTGGAGTCATCAAGTCAAATTTGGGCAGTTCAAAGATCTTTAATTGTACATCTTGCAAATCCACCATTAATAGAGATGTAAACGGAGCTCGAAATATACTTTTGAAGTATATTACAGAAAAACAACAAGAGTCGTTCACGATGTTGTGGCTTACACCCGAGACACCTTATTGTAGGCTGTCTATGTAGGACTTGTACTTAGTATAGGTTCAATGTAAGAGGTTAGTATTATTTATTTATTTTTTTAAACGGTTTAACATAATTAACGTATCAATAATAATAATAATAACAAATAACAATGAAATTTTTAGGAATTTTCCTCAATATAATTTATTTTAATAATAACAATAAAAATGTGTAAAGTTAATTTTATGATTTTATTTTCCCAAGTAATTTCTTTACGTAATTCCAAAGCATACTTGTACATTTCACTATTTGCTTTTAAACATCTCAATATATTTATCATTGTATCTAGTTTTCTTCTTTACCATTGCATAATACAACTCTATTCAATACAACATCTCTGTAAATAAATTTTCGATATGATAGTTGAATTAATACATAAATTGATTCATTCATTCGCCTTTTATCATTTTCCTCTATAATAATAAATCCTAATTTGCCCACAAAATTGATATGAAATTATTGGTTCACATAATAATCTTGGATAAATGACTTCATAAATTTGTGAAAAACGGATCTTTTTCTATACTAATTACTAATTACTAATACTAATACCTTTAATATTAATTTTTACTTTAGTACCTGCACAATAACTGATAATGAATGAAAATTTGAAATTGAAATTCATTGTGAGATGTCAAAATTTTCCAGTATATTTTATTGAAAGTAATCAAATAATAAAACCCCAATAATCAAAATTAAAATATTAAAGTTCGTTTTGAAAGAAAATAAATTTTTAATTAAAATGAGAAAATGAATTTCTATTCTATACTTTTTTAGTTAAAAAAAAAATAAAAAACATTTATATACATTATTAAAGAAACCTTTAATCAATTAATTGAATAAAGAAACCTTTAATCAATTAACTGAATAAATAATGTTAAAACAAAAAAATATACATTAAAAAATAATCAAGAATCAGTTTTTGCCTTTTTATTTATATCATCTGTTGCTTGAGGTTGTTCTTCTTCTCTAGGTCGTTTGATTTGAGTAACAGTAGATGGTGGTAGCTCTAAAGGACCCCGTCTTTGTAATTTTACTGGTGGTTTATATGTTTCTTCAGATTTAGGTGCATCCTGAGTTTTAATTAGTGTCTCTGTAGGTTGGATAGTGGGTTCAATAGTAGGTTCAATAGTAGGTTCAACGGTAGGTTCAACGGTAGGTTCAACAGTAGGTTGGATAGTAGGCTCAATAGTAGGCTCAACGGTAGGTTCAACGGTAGGTTGTATAGTAGGTTCAGTAGTAGGCTCAACAGTAGGTTCAACAATAGGTTCAACAGTAGGTTCAACAATAGGTTCAACAGTAGGTTCAACGGTAGGTTCAACGGTGGCGGTAGCAGTATCAGCTTCATTTTCAGCATCAGCATCAGTTTCAGCAGCATCAACTTCAGTTTTAGTTGTAGTAGGATTAGTTATTGTTGGAGTTTGTGTCTCTGTTTCAGTTGTTGTTGTTTCAAGTTTTGGAGTTTCAACAGGTTTAGAAATTACTTCAGGATTAGGAACATCCACATGGCCTGGAGTGGTGATGGTAGTAGTCTCCGCAGCCGAAGCTTCTACTTGTTGCTTTTGCTGTTGCTTTTGCTGTTGCTGTTGCTGTTGTAGTTGCTGCTGCTGCTGCTGTTGCTGTTGCTGTTGCTGTTTTTGCAGTTGCTGTTGTTTTTGGATTTGCAGTTGTTGTTGTCTTTGTTGCAGCTGTTGTCGTTGTAGTGCCAGCTGCTGCAATTGTTGTTTTTGTTGTTGTTGTTGTTGTTGTTGTTGTTGTTGCTGCTGCTGCTGCTGCTGCTGTTGCTGCTGTTGTTCCGTTGGAGTGACTTCAGCTACCGACTGTATAGGAGTCGATGTAGTTGCTTGAGCCTTTTTCAACTCAGCAATTTCATTCTCAAGTTTTTTATTTTTATTGGTCCAAAGTGTTTCTTGAGTTTTTAATCTTAATAATTCTGTTTTCAATTTTTGCGCATAACCTTTTAAACTTTCATGCTAAAAATCAAAAAAAAAAAAAAAATAACATTATTAAATTATTATTCATTTATAAAATAAAAAACTACTGATCAAACATATATATATTACTAAAACCTACCTGTGTTTTGAGAGTTTGAAAATTTTTATCAGCTTCCTTAAGTCTAGCAATTTCTTTATTCAAGTCATCTATTTGTTTCTTGAATTCATCTATTTGTTTTTTCAACTCTTCAGATTGTTTTTTTGAATCTTCAGATTGTTTTTTTGAATCCTCGGATTGTTTTTTTGAATCTTCAAATTGTTTTTTTGTATCTTCAGATTGTTTCTTGAAATTTTCATATTGTCTTTTGAATTCAAGAATTTGCTTTCTCAGACTAAGTACTTCTGTCTTCAATTTTGGATTTTCAGTTTTTAGTATGTCACTTTCTTCTTTAATTTTTTTTAAATCATCTTTCATTTTTTGAAGATCATTTGGATCACTTATCTATTATAATAAAATTAAATATTAATATAAATGGTGATGATTAGAATTATTACAATAACAACAACAACAATCATGTAGAGGAGAAAAGAATGTACATACTCCATGTTTCTCTAAAACTCTCTGGAATCGATCTTTCCACCAAACATTATCATCTTCTAAACGTTTTAATTCTTTGCCAAATTTTTCAATTTCTAATTTTAATTTGTCATTCTCGCCTTTTTTTTTAAAAAAAAAAAAAAAAAAATGAAGGAAAAAAATCATTGAATAAAAAACTTTTGATATATTTAGCATAAATATTATAAATCATTTTTCAAGGAAAAAGATGTGTATACCTCCAATTTTAAGTTTATCATTATTGGAATCATCTATTGACTTATTCAATCGTTCAACCTCGCTCTTCATTTTATCATAATCAGATCTAAGACTTCTATTACTTTCCTCAAGTATCTTTATTTGGTTTTGTTTCTCAAGTAGTTGAGATTTCAATTGCTCTAAATCAATAGAATCTTTTTGCTCTCGTTCCTAAAAAAAAACTCCAATCAGAATGTTTTATGATACAATTAAGAATATTTTCTATCAGCCAGTCACTTACTTTATTTAATGTTTGTTCCAATTCATCAAAAGTCTTCTGTTTCAATTCAAGAAGTGCTTTATATTTTTCAACTTCTTGTTGATAGAATTCTCTTTGACCCATTAATCTTTCATTCTCCTTTCTCAGTATTGGCATCACTTTATCTTCTGACATGTCAGTTTCCTTATCAAGATAGCTCTGAATGACACTGTTACTTTCTTCAAGATCTTTACAGCTAGATTTAAAAAAAAATTTATAATGAGCAATTTTGAATAAATAATCTTTAGAATAAGATCTTAATTGTCATCTATCTTTACCGGGTCCTTGACTCCGTCAATTCCCTATTGAGATTTTCTTTTTCTTGGGACAATAGCAATTCTAAAGTTTCCTTTTGATTCTGATTTAAATAATATCAAAAGATCAATTATTCAATCAGTTCGCTTTTTAAAATAACTATCATCATCATTATCATGATTAATCATTACCGTTATCTTTTTAATATCAGATTGTAGTTGTGAGCATTGTTGTCTAACTTCATTCAACATTTGAGAATCTTTAATATGAATTTGCAATTCATGATTGTATTTGTTTTGTAATTCTGTCAAAATATCTTCTTTTTTTCGAATTTCTGATTGATATTGTATTATATCATCTTCGAATTTATTTTTGATATCATTCAATTCCTTTTCAAGTTGTTTCTTTTCCATTGTTATTTCTGTAAATTCTCGTTTAACTTGTGAAAGTTCACTTCTCATTTTTTGACTTTCTTCATCCATTCTATCAAAATCTTTTGATCGTGACTGCATTACAATTATAACAATTATAAATGTTAAATGCATGAGGCAAATCTAACATTAAAAAAAAATCCGTAATCATACCTGGAATTCGACTCTTTCTTTTTCTAGAGTAGCTTTAGTTTGTTCATAGTCTTTTTTGGCATTAGTTGAAACAAGTTCAAGTGTTTTAAGGGAAATTTTAAGATCATCTGCTGTCTTATTCGATACACTTATTACTTCATTAGCAGAATCTAATTCTTTCCTATTAATTAAATCAAATATTTAAATTTTATTTTACAAATACTAAAGAAAAAAAATTTTTTTAAAAAAAAATTTTTTAATATCACCTTAATTTAGTAATGAATTCTCCTTGCTCACTTTGTTCATAAACAGTCAATCTTTCTTGAGATTTTTTCAATTCATCAGCTTGCTCCTCAACTTTTTTCTTCAATTCATCAATACTAGTTTGTAATTCATCAACTTTACCACTTGCTTGTTTAGCAGAATCTACAAATTTTTGGTTTTCTTCAGTCCATTTAATATTAGTACTAGAAAGTTTTTCATCCAATTCTGATAATTGCACTTTAAGATTTTCAACTTCGGCTTGAGATTTATTTAATTCCTCTTGTGTTTGGTTATATTTGTTTTCAAGTTCTTGATTAGCTTGTTTCAATGTTTGTGCCTCCTTGTATGAATTTTCTGCTTTCTCTCTTGCAACATGTAATTCATTCAAATCTTTAACATATTCTCGTTGTGAATCAGATAATTTGTCCTTGGCTGAAGCTAGTTCAAATTTCACGTTATTAAGCTCAGCACTCATTACTGTTCTTTCATTATTTGCCTATCAAAAAAATCATAATTAATAAAGGAATAATATTATTAAGAAATATAAATATGACACACTAAACACTGATATATATGTATATATGATATATACCTTTGAAAATTGTTCTTCGATTTGTTGATTCAGTTTACGTATTTGATCCAACACTTCCTTAACACTACGACATTCTTCTTCTTTGAGATTAAATCGAGCTTCTAGAATTTTGTAATTATCTGATTATCCAAAAAAAAAAAATAATGTTTATTATATAATTTTGCTTTAATATATCAATCAATCATTCAATCAATCATTCAACTACCTTCCAATGACTTTTTATGGAATTCATATTCTGTTCTCTCAAGCCGATAACTAAACAACTCTTTATTTGCTGCTTCTAAATTTTTTTCAATATTCTTCAATTCACTTTTGATTATTTCATATTCCATCTATCACACACAAATACATTATTATAATTATATTTAAATAAATAAACACATGCCCACATATATAATGATTTACCTTTAATTCCGAATTTTCTTTTTTAAGATCCTGTAATTTTTGAGCAGAACCGTCTTCGCTATTACTACTATTATTATTGGTTGTTGTTAATAATAATTTATCACGATTACTCAAATCATTTCCTTTAATATAATCTGATAATTCAACATGTAATTTTCTTTCATTTTCAAGTTCTGCGCTTAACAAATATGCTTGACTTTTCAGACGAATGTTCACCCCTCTAATATATTTAATGGAATCCAATAATTTCTCTTTAGTTTGTTCCAAATCTTTAACTTGATTTTCAAGTCTCTGAATCTTGATGACATGACATTGTTGTTCAGCTTTAACTCTGGTGTAGACTTGAATCAACTCTGGAACATCATGTGGTAAAGTATCAGATTCAGTAGAAGATATCGTCGTTGTTGGAGTTTGTAAACCGGTTAAACCACCACTTTGTTTAAGACTTTCAACAACTCTGATTAGACTTGTGTTATGGTCCATGACTATTTGTCTTTCTAAAAATAAAATCAAAATTATCATTATAATTGTAAATTAATTTTAAAATATATTTTTGGAAATAAAAGAATATATTTACCAGCATCTAGTTGCAATAGTCGTTCGCTAAGCTGGTCTTTTTCAAATTGAAGATTTTGCACCTCTTCACTTAAATATCCAATTTCTTCATTTCTCATGTTAAGCTGTGATGACAAATTGTTACACTCATTAGCTATTTTTGTAATCTCTTTTTTTCTTTCCTGAGCTTTGGGAACCTAAATATAACCAAATATTAACACGTTATTATTATGTTATCTTGTAATAAATATGATGTGATGATTGATTGATTGTGCTCACGTATTCTTTGAGTTTTTTGTTGAGATCGGCCAATGTCTCGGATAATTTCTTGTTTTTGTTTTTTTCTTTAGAATATTGATTGAATAGTTCTAACCTTGCATTAGTCTTTTAAAATATGTATACATACATACATATATATATATATATATATATATATATATATATCATATTTTAATTTATTAATAATGAATAAATGGTTTTTAAAGTCACAAATATATATATATATATACATACCAATTCAATAACATTTCTATTTTGACGTTCTAATGACTGTTTCATACTTTCAATGCTTGCTGACTCATTAGTGATAGAAGTAGACGTTAAATCTTTAATGAGAAGATTTGGAATATTGGGTGAATGTCCAAGTGTAATATCAAAATTCCTAGGTGTATTAGCAATTGGAGAATTGAGACCTTGTGCTAAAAAAAAAAATTTTTTTTCAATTTACATGTTATTAAAAATATTAAAAATCCCAAAGATTTTAATATTATCTATAAAAGAATTAGAACAGCCAAATACCAGGTGTCAACGATCCAACAGGGGTGACCGATTGATAATTCATGTGTCTCACAAGTGTTCTAGGTTGATTAGGAGTATTTAATATCGAATTATTTATAAGGCCGGTTGTAATTCTATTATTCATTTCTCCAAGTAAACTATCATATTTTTGTTGTAAATCTTTGTTTGTGTTGGTAAGTGTTTCTATATCTTTTTCATACTTTATATTTTTTAATAATAAAATTTATAAAATATTAAATGATCTGACTAATTATTCAGAAAAATTTAAAAGAAACTCGAATTACTTGAAGGCATTTTTGTTCTAATTCATTAGATTGCTTCTGGAAGTTTGAAATTTCATCTAGATAAAAAAAAAATATAAGGCAATTTAAAAAATTATTTACAAATAATAATAATCATTATCATCAATATTATTCACTGATGTTACTACCATAAGATAATGATAATAATACTAACTTTCTAATGTTTGATTACTCCTTTTACACTCTAATAGTTGTTTTTTCAATTCCTCAAACTTGTTTCTGATTGTGATTTTTTCTGTATTAGCATTATTTGTGATTGCTTTTTTCTCTTCATTAAGTTTATGAATTTGCTTTTGGGCTTGGGAAGAATAATTTATCATTTTGGCTTCAACACCTTTAAAATCATTATAATATTTATCTTTTTCTTTCTTAAGATTTTCAATCTCTTTATTCTAAATTGCAACAAAATCATTTGAGAATAGTTAACAATCAATCAATTTAAATTGATTAATTAATAAAATAAATATACAATAAAACAAATAAATTAAATACTTTAGAATTAGTAATTTCTATTATATGTTGTTTTAATTTATTTATCTGATCTTGTAAAGTTGTATTAATATTATCCTTGTTACTTTGTGTTTGTTCCGCCGCACCCTAAATTTAACAAATAATTACTTAATTAATTGAACCAATATATAACAGTATTTTTTAATAATAATATATATATATATATATTTATTTACCTTCAAATGTATTATATTTTCATTTGATTTTTTTAACTCAATTTCTTGATTTGTAATTAAATTTTGTAATTCATTTTGTTTAGCAGTCAACTCCTCTCTTTCCTCTATTAATCAATTCATAAAAATGGAAAAAAAATATAAAGGCTTGAAAATTGATAGAAAATATATCCAATTTCCAAAATAACAATGATTAATTTTAATTACTCTTATAAGATATTATTTCTTCGTTTTTTTGATTTAACGAAACAGTAAATTCTTCCTTCTTTTGATTATATTCAATATTATTATTATCATGATCTGCTTTGACTTTAATAAGTTCATTGTTGGAATTATCAAGTTTTTCTTGAAGGATCTTTATCTCAATGTCTGTACAAAGTGATTATTAAATTGGTGTTTAATATAAACAAATATATCATGTGCAAAATTTAATTTTACATTATATCAATAAAAATTTTTGGTTTTTAACCTTTAGTTGATAGTTTTTGTTGATAGTTTTGTATTTCAGATGTTTGCTCAATCACTTTTTTCCTTAAAGTATCAAGCCTTTGTAATGCATTGTGACTAATCGCTCCTAATTTTATTTTTTTTTCAAATAAAGTTTAATAATCACTGGGTAGCAAGAGTGAAAAGTACTTTATTAATAATTATTATTATTTACCAAGCATAAGACGTTGTTGTTCTGAATAAGTTAATAATTCTTGTTCTTCTGTTTCATTACTCTCATTCAAAGTTTGATCCCCAACTATTTCCTCTATATCAGAAATTCCCTCAGTAATAATAGGAACATCTTCGACTTGAATGATTTCTTCATTATCCATTTTTTTTAAAAATAAATACTATGTTTTGTTAGTAATGATGATTTAAAAGAAAGGGTTAATTGAAATTCCCAATTCAAAAATTGATTGGTCAGAAAATATTGACTAATTGGTCACAAATCACGTTGTTGATGGAAGAAGTCTCGATTTAGCGGATAGTTAGTATTGGGGAAAATTTTCCAAAAATCCGTTAAACCGAGATATCCGCTTTATCAAAAAGGTTTTTATTACTGAACCGTTCTTTGAACTTTATCCGTAAAACCGAGATTTTTAATTAGTATCCGCTAAATCGAGATTCACTGTGTATATAATATTAATTAATAATAGTAATAGAGGAACTAAACATGCAATAAAATAAATCATTCAAAAAAATAAATTTTTTATATTCAACAATTAGTAATAAAACTTTAAAATTATATGAACTGCAGCAACCGTCAAACACAAAGTTTCGATAATCTTTACAAGAAAAGTATTCTCGTGATAAAAACAGAAGCATAAATTTTTTTTTCAATTAAAAAAATATATATTATATTTGATGTTTTGGCATTATTTCTTTTGACATTTAATGAATAAACTATAAAAGAAATGTGTTAAAGACAACTTTCACGTCATGTTATATACCAGCGAGCGATGTTGAAAAGAAAAGATGTGCAAGATCATGTGATGTTGATTTTAAGGAAAATATATTTGGGCTGTTGTTCGAGATGAGCTATATTTTGTTAATTTAATTTGCAAAGAATAACATTGAATAATATTACTTGCATACCCTTCACTTAATACCAATACAACCCCAACATCTGATGTCACTAATGTCTATGAATATGGCTCTTACCTCGCTACATTCGATGCAATCCTTGATTTTTATGGTGAACGTCACTGGCGTCATTTGCGATGGAAATCCTTTATTAATAAACAGAAAGCCTTTTGTGTGCCGTGTGAGAGAATAGCAAATGGTAATGGTGATAATACAGTTGTTATTGCATTTGGCAATGGTAAATTCTCATCAATATCATGTGAGTTGGAATCTAGATGCTAATGCGTGCCCGTAACACGAGGGACTTATTATTATTGGGGAGAAACCTGATCCCATAAGGGGACTTTGTCCGAATTGATAATTGTGGCAAACAGCAGCGACGATTATTTCCATGAATTAGCGATTTGCAGTGTTGGTTACATTTTGAGTAATATATATATACGTAGTAATAATTTCTAAATTTACACTATAGCAGTCAAACGATATGTCACAGGAAGTGTAATTACATATATAAAATGAAAATCCGACTCGTGTAACAAATCAATTTTTTAAAATATCTCATTATTTTTATAACAAATACAAACATCATTATTAATCAGAAATAAAACTATGGCATTATAGCTTTCTAATGAGCCCTCTTCCATATTGATAGAGGCTCTCTATGTTAAGCTCTGTTTATTCAAAAACAGCATTACTTTTTATTTCAAAGCTAAGATTTTTTACCAATATTATCTTTATAAACTTGGTGAGTGGTTGAAAAGATGTAAAATATTGTAAGCTTTCATATAGGTATAGCTTTATGTGGATTGTTGTTTATTAAAGTTTAGTGAAAATGGCAAAAAACTCCAAAAAACATATTAAATTTTGATAAATTTATTTATCAATACACAAAAAGGAAAAAATGTAGGCAGGAGATTATCAGAAGATTATCAGGAATAATGACCAAAAATAGATAATTAATTTCCAAATGTGGTAATTTGGTTGACAAACTTTAACACCAATATTTTTTACTATTTTATTAATAATCTCCTAATTTTTTTTTAAAAGAAGGAATAAGTCTTAAAAAATCTGTCTCTCAAATTTGGTGGAGATTGTTGAGCAAAAAAAGGTTAAAATTAAGGTTTGTGGCTAATTTTATTAATAGAATTTCGACATTGATCACCAAAAAATTTCGGAAAATACACTTCCCAATCGTTTAATGTGACAAATCATTCGACTATTAAGAAATTAGGTGAGGAAAGTGGAGTGTGTGAGGTGTGTGAGGAGAAATTTGTTTAATGAAGTTTTTTTTTTTGTGACGAAATAATTTTTGACGAAAAGAACTTTCAACGAAATGGGTGTTGGTGAAGTGACTGTTGATGAAATGAATCAGACCCCATTAATTTAATTGAAATTAATGGAAAAAACCATTTCATCTACAATTAGCAACATGGCACCACACCATTCAATTTCTCCTTTAACTAGTGTGGTTCTGAAAATATGACAGCTTTCTTCCATTGCTTATATTGCAGGTATAATGATGTCATGCCAATTGATGTTAATTGGTTCTTTAAAAAATGGTTATTAGTTAAATTGATAACTGATTGTTATTTAGAGATTTTTAGAAGGAAATTTGTGTTAATTCTTTTTTTTTTTACATCAATTTGAAATTACATATTTATATTACAAATAAATAGTAATTGTGATATATAAATAAACAACCATATTTTAGTTTTAATTGATAGCTTCTTTTTTGTAACTATTCAGTTTGGATCTTTTTAATTATTATCATAATATTTAAATACTTTACTTGTTGGTAATAATTGTTTTTATTAAACACTTTAGAATAAAATGACAAGGAAAAATCTGCAAACGTTTTATATAAAACCCGAGAAGGAAAAACTCAAGAGAAAGAAGTAGAAGTCAGGAAAGGTACAGTCCTCCAAAAAAGTAATGGCGGAGTGTTTTTTTATATAAAAAAATTTTCTACATAAGAAACTATTTCCAAATTTTTATATCCAGACCATATTTAGGTAGAGGATATACCTATAAAAAATCAGTACTTGGTATGTTCTCCTTCTGCATCAATGCAGACCCAAATGCGATCTGGCATACTAGTAACACATCTAAGAACTACATCATCAGGTATATTATTTCCACTCCTCCCTTGCTAACGCAATAAATGTCTCCTGTGACACATTCATTTTTGCACCACCATTGCCTTGACCCTCTTCTCTACATTGTGCTTGAGAATTGCCCAGATATTTTCGATCAGGTTGAGATCTGGGCTATATGATGGTCAAGGCAAAACCCGCTTCGGCAGATGCAATTCAAGACCTGCACAAACCTCCTTTGAAGTATGTTTGGGATCGTTATCTTGCTGGAAAACCCAGCTTTGATCCCTGCCAATGCTATTTGCATTGTCATACAAATTCTCATTGAGAATTTTTCGATAGAGGTGTCAATCCATGTTCTCCACGAACATACACATTCCAACTTTTCCACATGCACAAATTACACCCCACATGTGAAGTTTAAACAGGTGTTTTACCATTGGTGTAATGGGTTTTTCAGAGCGTGACCAAGCCAAACAAGTGTTTCAAAACATCTGCAAAGTTGTTTCATCGGAAAATACGACCTTGCGCCAGTTATAACGTGAATGGCTTTGAGCCCATACCAACCGGTTTTGCTTGGCTTGTTTGGTGAGAAGAGGGACATGTCTTGGTAAAGTAGCAACATAACCAAGTCTAGAGAGTTCGTTACGAATAGTTTGTTCAGTCGCCTCAAAATCTGTGTGGGTTTCCTCAAGTCGAGCCTTAATTTCACAAAGTGATTCAAATTTACAATTTTGCCGATCTGGCGGTGCATTTTTGGTGAAACTTTGCATGGACATCCAGAACGATGAATTTCTGGAATTTTGCCATTTTTGCGAAGGTGAGCTACATATTGTTCACAGGAGCAAAGAGGAACACTAGTCTTTTGAGAGATTTGTGTTGGACTTTTGTAGCCTTGTCGCCACAAGTTCTTAACCGCTTTGCAGTTCTCTTTTAAAGAAAAATTTTCCATTTGTCGAAGTAATATGCTTTACTAATCAAAATATATATTCAAATTCGAAGTAAACAAACAGTGTAGTACAAGTCTCAAAATATACCGATAGTAATCTAATATATCCCAACAGCAACTGATCGCACCATAAAAAGGATTACATGGCATAAAAGGCACCCCGCCATTACTTTTTTGGGGGACTGTATATTGAGATTAAGAAAGTAATTACAAATAATGATAAGGTTACCAACTCTCTCCACCTCACAAACTTCAGATATCAATGAAGATAAAACCAACAAGATATCATTTTTAACAACGAATATATTCATTGGTATTAATTGCACAAACTCAACTAATGAATAAATATGCATCTATTATAGCTAGAAGAAATCAAATAACAAGGAAAAAAGAAGTCATAGTAAATTGCCTACAAAAAGTATAATTTGACAATTTACTATTAATTTTAACATACATTGTTAATAATAATAGGAAAAGAGGTAGACACATTTCTTCTAACCCAAGTCCTAGTCGAAGGATCTAATCAAAAGCATTTCGGGCGAATACAATATAATTTATATTTATAAAGTTTATTTGTTAAAAAAAGTCATACATTTCCAATCGTTGATATGATTATTACATACATGTCATCCGCACCAACGGGAAGTGTACCTTAGAAGGGATCAAACTGAAGAAGCAAGCGAACAGATTAAAAGAAGGTGACATGCAAATAGCCATAAAGAAATCAATTGTTTTGAAACTGTGCGAAGCCAAAAAACCAGTTTCGACTTTTAATTTTAAGATATAATTTTAATTTGGTTTTGACTTGAGGTTGAGCTTGACCGGTCTGATCTGGTCTTTTGAGACTGGTTAACTCGATAGTATTTTGATGTGAAATGCATATTGCGAAGGTAGCTTTTGGTCAATCTCAATTATTTTACGTTTTACGGCCGAGTTCGAGTTAACGTTTTGATTAATTGCAAGATTTCATATACAATTAATTTAATTTGTGAATTTATCCTGATTACTGCCTCTTTCCTGTACTTAGAAAGCTTCAGCGAATCTGTAAGCACACTTTAAGATTGTTTTTGTTTCACTATTATTAAATTAATAATTGGTTAATTGGGGTAAGATTACGCGTAAATATTTAATAATGCATTGAAGTTTAAATAAATAAACGTGGTCACAAGGCCTCACTTTAGCACATAAAAAAATAAAAATCTAAATAAAAATATATTAATAAAATTCAAAAAATACGAAAGAGGCTATGTCACATGTCCAACATACGATTGGACGGCATTTGCAATATTTAAAATTAATATTAATAATTATAATTCACAATTTCCTTATTAAGAAGGATCCGCTGGTTCGTGGTTCAAAAAGGACTGGCAGGCTTTTAAAGACCAACACAATCTTAGATTCTATTATTCATATTGTATATATAACATTGTATTTAATGGTTGAACGACGGATGATTGTTACTAATGGGTAATAGGTAATAAATATTACGTACTATTAATAGTTCTTATTTGTATACAATATTGTAAATATTGTATTAATGTTTAAACAAATAGATCTAAAATGACGGCAACCATCGAAAATATATAATAATAATAATAATAGTAATTTCTCAAAAAATGCATCTTACGCGACCCTCAAAATTTAACATCAAAAATACCCTATTTAGTACTACTATATTAGTAATATTATTAATATAAAATTTATTTTGTATTATTGCATATTAATATTAATATTAATATGGGTTTCATTCATGGAAACAAAAAATTCTGCAGTATACAAATCGAGTATCCTTAATATTAAGTCTAAAACATTATTGTGAACTTCACGCGGTGCAGATCTTTAAGGGGATACGGACGAGCCACATAATAATTTAAATATATTAATATATACTTGAATACGTGACATCACAAGATTTGTTGATTCGAAGAAATATTTGTCTTTTGTACAAACAATAAAATTGTTTAAATCTCAAACACGAAAAAATCAAAGGAATATTCCTATCCAAGTTTGCTCGATATTCCCAATTGGTTGGAGCGAGTTAGTTAGTTAGTTACTGATTTCATTTGTTGATCTACTGACTACCTTCAAAGATTACCATGGCAAATCACAAGATAAAGAGTAATGGAAGAAGGCGTAAAGTCGCAGGCATCTTGGAGTAATTATTAATCAACATATCGTCATCATACACAGAAAACTTTCAATCAGTTGTAATCAAAGATCACCAAATACGAGAACCTATCTATTTTTCAACTCGATCAAACAATCTAATCCGCTTAAGCCTATTTCTATTCAATGATATCATTTTGCAATAGAGAGATTTTAAATGAATTTGATAGATGTATGGTTTATTTTAAAATGAAATAAATAAATAAATATGGAATAAGTTCGTTTATTTATCTTTCCTTCATTTACTAATTTTACTAATAAACTATACAATAATTCATTGTCTCGAAGCCAAAATTGTTGTTGCTCCCATACATATCCTTTGTTTACCCAATTAATTATCCTTTATTACAAATTACACAAATTAGGATTGTCGATGATTTTATATTTATTTATATTTAGAAAAAAACCACGTTACAAATTACATTATTGTGTCATCATCACTGACGCCAAAATTTAAAAAACTTTTTTTTACAAACAAAACAATAATACTTTTTTGATATTATAGACATATAGAGTATTTATATAAATATAGATTCATTTTATTATTTTTTTTTATTTCTGCTAATTTATTATTATTAGATGAAACTAACACATAATCTATAAAAAACATGCTTTTATTAAAATACAACTCATTACCTTCTGACAAATTAATAATATGTGAAAGCGTAGGTCCTTTTTTTAATCTAATATATTATTGTTGCATTACTAAATCTTTGTTTACTTATCTCCCTTTCGTTTCCTTTTTTGTAGACAATGTTAAAATTTTTGTATAATAAATTATCTTCAGACACTGGAATCTATTTTAACGTATGGGATTGGTCAATACCAGAGTTATATGGTATAGTGTTGGGTATGATGGTGAAATTGGATTTGAGTGGTTGTTTACAAATACAAGAATCAGAAATGTTGGATTTTATTATCGATGTTGAAAAAGGCTATTTTACAACTGATTATCATTCATTTTATCATGCGGCAGATGTTGTGGCCATGTTATACTACATGTTGGTTGATTTAGGTGCTGCCAAACATTTGACTCACTTTGATTCGATTTGTTTGATGATAGCTGGATTGTGTCATGATATAGGACATCCCGGTTTAAATAATGTTTACCAGGTTAATGCAAGAACGCCTCTAGCAATCAAATATAATAATCAATCTGTATTAGAAAATTATTCTTGCACACTGACAATGGAGTTGCTATCAAAACATAAATTGTTTCGTCATTTACATAACAACAACAACAACGATTTCCAAGGAATGGATCCACAACAAATTGACTTCACTTTGAAATCTTTGATAAAGAAAATAATTTTAGCAACTGATATGATGAATCATTATGAATTGTTAGAATCTTTGCATAATATTATTAATTTATCATCATCATCCACTTCTTCTACAAACATTTGTTCTTCTTCATCACCATCTTCTGATGAATCTTGTGGCGAGGAATTGGATAATGATAGTAGTAATGGTAGTGGTAGTTATTCATCAAGCTCCTCCATTGCTTCCTCACCTGAATATTTTTCAATGTCTACAAGTTCACCTTCAAAGCTATTAGATAAAGATCAACGTGATATTTTTTTAAAAGTTTTACTTCATGCTGCTGATCTGAGTAATGCTGTACGTCCATGGGATATATCTAAACGTTGGTCTGATTCTATTGTTGAGGAATTTTTTAAACAAGGTGACTTGGAAAAACAAAAAAACCTGCCTGTATCTCCAGATATGGATAGAGAACAAGCTCATCAGTCACAAATAAGTCTTGGTTTTGGTGATTTCGTTGTCAAACCATATTTTGAAGCATTGGCTTTATTTCTAAACGATGCTACAATCTTTCTTGACACTTTGGCAAAAAATCGTGTTTATTGGGATGAAATAAATAATAATAATAATAATAATAATAATAACAACAACAAGAAGAAGAAGAAGAAGAAGAAGACTGATTATGATGATAATAATTCACAAACAAGTTCTCCAAAATTTTCAAATATTAGAACTAGCATTTCTAAAGATAATAATAATACAAAAACAATCCTTGTGTCAAAGTTTATTGATAATTTATTACCATCATTAAGTTCAAAATCAAAAACACCCATATTAAAAAAATCATCACATCCCATTTCTACCACTAATAAAACAAAATCAATGATGTCAATCACCAATCCATCCCCACTATCATCGTCATCACCATCGTCACCATCGTCACCATCATCACCATCATCATCATCGTCGTCCTCGTCGTCGTCGTCTTCATCATCAATTAAAGGACAACAACGTCGTGTAAGTTTAGCTGCTGGTCTACTGATTATACCAGAGGATATCCAGGAAAAATTATCTCGAATGTCAACTCCGCATACTTCCTACCCGACAATGCATCATTTTTGTAGTGATAAAAGTGGAAAGATAAGACGTACTTTATCTGGTAGATCATATAGTAGTAATGCATTGTTAACCTCAACTCCATCAATCATCTAACATTACTGAATCTTGATGATAGTAATGACAATCTTGTAGATTCTGATTAAAAATCCAATACTCGTTAAAAACACCATTACCATTATATAATTATAATTGTTATCTTAGCCACCACATTCTTAATAACCAGCGTCTAATTCATTAGTTAGTTAATTAAATAGATAGATAGATTAGGTAGACAGATATAAATTTCTGCATTTATACATACTTGCATTCACACATTTACGCATGTTTACTCATCTTACACACTCAAAAAAATCACAATTCACATTTCATATTTTTTTAGCATAATAACAATGATTGATAGATTTCTTTCAAAATCAATGTAAATTTTTTTTTCTTTAGATTATACACATTCATACACACATATTTTACATATATATATATTTGCAGAAACCTAAAATAAAATTGCATAAAGTACAAATATTTCTTTGAAAAATATCAATAATTTTTTTTACAGGAATCTAACATTCTCAACACTCCAAATAATAATAACCATAATAATAACATATATTTCACTATTATTAGAAATATTTTTAAATGGTTACTTTATATCTAGTTACCAAAACTTTTATATTTATTAATAGAGATAAGTATAATTTACTATTGCAAAGCTTCTTCATCCAATTTATCCCCCAAAATTAAACTCGTTTCAAAACCCACAACTTTTATTGGTCTTGCAGATTCTTTAATTCCTCCAAAAATGAAGATGTAAGACCAAAATCAAGAATTAAATCCATGACCTTTCTCACATTATCATGGCTTCAAAGTTGCAATATATTTATCATTATCATTGCTAACACGATAAGTATCTTCATGAACATCTTTATCAATATTACCATCAAAACAAAATGTCTCAACGATACAATCACCAGGTCAATAACTGCGATTTTCAACACCTAATTAAATAGACAAAAAATTTATTTCTTATATCTATTTTTTCATATATGTTTGTTTATACATTGTAACTTTGTAGCAAAAGGTCTTGGCTTCAAAACCACGATTCGTTTTTTTGATGCTATATTCCTATTTTTGGAATGCTAAAGGATCTACAAGACCAAAAAAAGGTTGCAGGACTAGGTGTCTTGCACTTTACGATATATTAAACAATTACATAATTCTTATCTGATGAATGAATATTAATTGATGATTCCCACATTTTTCAACAATGAGCATAATTCTTTTGGTTTAAAGAGTGTGTTAAAATAATAAATAATCAAAATTATCGATTTAATCATTAGTATTAGTAATTTTTTATAGTGGAATCTACTAATACTGAAAGGCTAACCAATTGGAAATTATTTTCTGCGAAAAAAAATATAAAAGCAAAAATCAGGTATATATGTTGTTAATAGCACATAACATCTGTTTTGGCGTATTATCGCTGACTTAGTGGTAGTGATGTACACAAAATTACGAGCATGGTACAACTTCAATGGGGCGTTGGTTTACAAGATAATATTCTTAAAAGTTGTTTCTATGTACATTTTTTTATTGAAAAAGCTTAGTGGATCAAAAAAATATTGAATTATCAATTAGTTTATTCTCCAGTGTCGAGATAGTAATAATAACTTTTTCCAAAAATGTTGTTATTATTATTATTGGGAGGTTGTTCTTAGTATTAAAGGTATTTTGTATAATAGTAATGTTTCTAACACATGTAGAGAAATTTTTATATGATCGTAACTGTAATTTATTTTCTTTTATTAAATATTATTTATTAATTATTACTATTTATTAATTATTATCGATTCGTTAAAAAAGAATAACATTCTTTGGGGGTGAAGATGTATGTAAAGTAATTAATGAAGTATGATTTAAAATAATTGAAAAGATTGGGGAAATAATAGAAATAATTTAATATTTATATTTTTTATATGTAATCCTAAAAGTAAATTTGAAAATATAAATATTAGTTAATAACAATTATTATTATAACAATAATTAAAATAATCAATCAAGATTACCATTGAGCGCCATATAGTGTTAATAAGCCAATTGATCCAACACCAATTTGAATTTTAGTAGCAGTAGGTTTCTTATAAATCCAGCCAATCAGCATTCCAGCTAAAGCGATATCTAAAGTAGCACTTAGAATAATTGTTTTTTTTGATAATTTTTTCGATTTTTTATCACTTCCTCCTCTAGATGTATAGTTATCATCTACCCCACCACTGCTTATTGTTATTATACCTTTAGAAGCACTAGGTTCGTAAGAATAACTGGAGGTGTTGTGGAGGGTGGAATTAGCTTCTGTTTCACTACTATCATGTTCTTTATTATCAATATCGGTATCTTTTTTCAAAACTTCTGCATATGATGGTGCTGCTGCCATATTTACTACAAAGAAGCAAAAAAATATTTTTAAAAAAAAAAAACGAATTTTGCAATATTTATTATTAATGATCCCCAACATTGTCGACATCATGACATCATCAGCATTATGACATCATCGATAATATCAACTTAAGGGTAGAGTGATCCACGTATATAGTACGACTATAAAACTATACTAATTTAACGGATAAGTTTGGTCCAAGAAATTTATCCGCTAAATTAAAAACGAGAAATTTGGAATTAGCGGATTTTATAATAAAAATCATGTGACATCAGTTAAATTTAAAAAAATTAACTATATAAACAACAAAAAAAAATTTAAATTTATTTTAATAAATAATACTTGAATACTTGAGATAGATTCCGAACTTGTTCTGGATTGTGTTCTATTAATAAATGCTCAAAAGCAAAGAGGACACATGAAGTACAACTTATGGCTTGATCATTCCAAATTATGGTGAGAAGTTTTGACGTAGTGGGTTGCAATCAGGGCAAGATTACTTCATTTCATTAGTTGTAATGTTTTCTGTGTACTATAGACAAAAAAAATTATTTAGATGAAAGAGAATTCGAAATTACTACACAAGTTTGCATGAGTTCGTGACTTCTGTTCTTGATCAAATTAAACAATACACTAAAGTTGTTGCTGACACTGGTTATTTTGAATGTAAGAGTTTTTTCAATAAATTAATAAATTCTTCAACCAACACCAATCATAATTTTTATCAATTAATCCTATTTATACAAGAACGATTGCCAAGTATAAGCCTCAAGATGCAACAACAAACCTTTCTTGATTTTACAAGCCACACAAAAACCTAATTATGCTCATCATTTCACAATATATTCCACATATCTATTATATAGATCAATTGATAAAAAAGTTGAATTAGCAACTGATAAATTGGTAAAATTGGAGAATACTTATAATATCTTAATATATATATATATATAACTCACGCAAATACATAATTATAGTTGATTAATTTTGATAATGAAATTCTTAAAATTATTCCTGGGCGAGTTTCAACTGAAGTAGATGCAATTTTATCATTTGACACTGAAGGGACTATTGCTAAAGCTAACTGTTTGATTGGACTTTATGAGGAAGCTGGTATTGGTAAGGAAAGAATATTAATCAAGATTGCTTCTACTTGGGAAGGCATTAAAGCTGCTTAATACTTGAGAAAGAAAGAATCCATTGTAATCTCACTTTACTTTCTCTTTCCCTCAGGTTATTATTAAATTCTTTTTACATATTTGTTTGTTTTCTTGCTCCCTGTTTCTCTTCCTCTCATATATAATAGGCAGTCGCATGTGCTGAGGCAGGCGTAACTTTGGTTTCACCATTTGTTGATCGTATTCTTGATTGGTATAAGAAAAGTACAGGACATGATTTCTCAGCTAAAGAAGATCCAGGTGTAAAATCTGTCACTAAAATTTATTATTATTGTAAAAACTATTGTTATGGGTGCTTTATTCCGTAACACAGGGGAAGGCGAAGAATTAGCTGGTTGTGATCTTTTGATTATTAGTCCAAAATTGTTAGAACAATTACATTCTGATACTAAAAAAACCATTAAACGTAACCTAAGTCCTGAAAATGGTAAGTTATTTGTGTTTATGTGTAAAATGTTTGTATATACATAATGCATGTATATTATGCATGCATACTATTTATATACGTCAAATATACGCACTTCACAACAAATTGTTAATCGTGGTTTATAATTAGTTAAGAAAAAGTTACCTTTGATGAAAAAGGTTTCAGATGGGCACTTAATGAAGATGCTATGGCTACAGAAAAACTTGCTGAAGGTATTCGAGATTTTGCAAAATTAAAGACTCACTTGAGAGAGCTTTTATCTGCTTGATTCTTTTTCTTTTTCCATCACACGCATCTACATATATTGTGAGTATGAGTAATAATTGAATTAAAAAGGAATAATGACAATGACGATATTAATGATGGTAATTATTTATATTTTGCCAATTATTCCAGCAAAAATACATCCAATACTACTTGGGTATCTTGATTTCAGATGATCTGTAATACAATGTTATATTCACAAAATCAAATGCTTTTATCAACAAAACAATTATCTAATATATCGATCTAATATACTTCATGTATAATGTTTAACTGGAATACAGGTTTCTCGAATAGATTATATCAAAAAAAAGCTCAGTTCTAAAGAGCAAATGGGTGCTTTTGCCAAAATCAGTCATTTTCCAGCTGCTATCTCTTTTTCCCTGTAAACAACACCATACATTCCTTTAAAAATCAAATTTGGTAACTATTTGCTCCCGATCATAGTTTAATTTCTTACCCTCACCAAGTTTTCTAATTTCAAATAAAGTTCAGACATGTTGCTATGATTTTTTTTATGAGAATAAAGTTATTGTTATATTAAAAATTTTTTTTATAAATCGATACATCAATTATAAAGACAGCAAAAGTATAAATAAATATTCATTTTATTATTTTTCTAAAGAACGCAGGAATATGTTTCAACTTTCGATATGCATCAATATTGCAATTATTTAATAAGGATGATGTTTCTTTGATTTGGCATCAAAATTTCTATCTTTCCAATTACTTTTTCTCAATTTAATTGGTCTGTTTCCAACATATTTACCTTGGTTAATTGATAGTAATTTAAATAAATTAGTGTCCAATTATTACTATTGTCATTATTTACAAATAAAAAATCTCTACCAGCGACCAGCAAAACCTTTCCCATGATAATATATATATTAAACCTACCATTCATTTCTTTCCATGCTTTGACAAATTCATCCGCATCTTTAAAACTAACAAATCCGTATCCTTTGCTCTTACCCGTTCTTTTGTCTCGAATCACTTTGGTTTTTTGGATTGATAAATATTTACTGAATGCTTTGTAAAGCATATCATCTGTTACCTCATTACCAAGATCTCCGCAAAATAATCTAAAATCATCTATTATAATTATATCCAAGATTGAATATGTTATTAGTAATGAATGATATTATTATATTTTACAATTTGTAATTTTTAGTGATTTTAGTATATTCTTGCAAATGTGTAAAAAAAATTACTTACTAGAATCCCATTCTAACAATGTAGAATCCTCCCAAACTTCTCCTCCTGCTGCTCTAACTATTGTTTTTTGTTTCTTTTTGGAATTCAGGTTTTTACCACCACCACCACCACCACCACTATTATTATTAACACTAGTATTACCGTTATTATTGTGATCTACAAAATCAATGGTTTCATCTTTCATTGAACTATTATGTTTTTGATTAAAATTATTTTTCCCCATTCCACCAACACTATTACTTAGTTTACTTGGAGAAAAAAAAAATTTATTATATTAAATGCAGTAGAATTACTATTACCTGTTACTGATGGTAATGCTTCTACTGTTGTTTTAGGCGCAATTGACATTTTTGACGTTGATGCTGGACCTGTAGGTGGTTGATGATAATAGTAATTGTTAAAAGATGGAGGAGAAGAATAATTATAACTGTTTTGTTGATAGGTTTTATTTGTTGATGTTGGATAATTTGTGTATTTACTATCAATATTATTATTATAATGTTGATATTGGTGAGATTGGTGAATTGGTTGCTGTAGAGAATTATCCGTTGCCGGTGTTACTGATGCATAAAGCTTGGAATCATATGTGTATTGATCATTGTATGAATTGTTTCTTCCGGACATAATAACAATTTTATAAACGTTTAAAAAAAAAATTTTTTTTTGAATGATGTCGATTCGTGTAACTAATTTTTATTTTCTAAACACGAAATTTTTTTTTTAAAAAAAAATGGATTCACATACAACAATGACTAGTACCAAAAAACCTATAAAGCTCACTGAAGAAAGAAAAAGACGACTGATGAGTCAAAAATATGCGTACTCACTTTTATGTAATAACCAAATTGTGCCATCTCATATTTTTGTTGCCATGGCAAGAGACTCGGAACATGAGCAAGCATTGGAAACATATGCCAACATTTATGGTTGTGAACTTGATAATACAATAAATTCACTAAAATATATACAAGAATCTTTAAAATCATTATCATCAACACCAGAAACAAACGATGTTTCTACTTTTACTTCAGCTGCTGCTAATTTCATACCAATACCTCCTGAAGTACTTATTAAAGCACTAAATCAAGCTGAACTAATAGAAATAGAGCTTAGAAATAGAAGAAACGAAAGAATTAAAGCTCTTGAGAATTTACCAGCAAATTTATCAAATGAACCATTGAAACAACGATTGGCTTTTGATGATGACAACAAACCTGTTTCAAATCCTAAGCTCAAAGCCGTAATAGAATTAAAGGCTTTAAGATTATATGATCATCAACAAAAGGCAATAACGATTTTATTTATTCATTCATTCATTTCATTCATTCGTTCATTCATTCACTCATTTCAATTAGTTAATTAATTATTTAGTTATAAAAAAAACTCTTAATTTGAAAATAATAATTTATAGATTCGTAATAATGTTTTTCAATACAGTCCGATGTATAATAAACCACAGAGACTTGATGATATTTTACAATATAGACGACCAGAAGAAAAAGTAGAGTACACTTTGTCATATATTCAAAAACGTGAACAAGATCGTATACAGAAAAAAATCAACAAAAAGAAAGCCAAGCGAAATAGATTTTTGTTTCAGATAAAAGCAACGTATGCAGATTATGTCACAATATCTGAGTTAATGAGGGATAAAAAACTTGCATTTGGTAGGGCAGTCTTAAACTATCATGCATCTGTTCAAAAAGAACAACAAAGAAAGCAAGATAAATTCCAACGAGAAAGGTTGAATGCTTTAAAAAACGATGATGAAGAGGCATACATGAAATTGATTGATGAAACTAAAGACACCAGACTCAGTCATTTATTAAAACAAACTGATCAATATCTTGAAAAATTGGCAAAAGCAGTTTCCACTCAACAAAATGAACCTTTTAATAATAATTCAATGATTAACACTCATTTCGTTCCCAGCACTATATTTTCATCACCAGTTATTGACGAAGACAATATCATTGAAACAACAGTAATTGATTTATTTAACATGATACTATCATTATATCATAATCATCTATTAATATGAAATTGATTGTTATTTTTTGTCAATTAATAATTAGGATGGAAAAAAAATTGATTATTACCAAGTTGCACATAGGATAAAAGAAGAAGTAAAGCAACCGTTGATACTTAAAGGTGGCATATTGAAAGAATATCAATTAAAGGGATTAGAATGGATGGTGTCGTTATATAATAATCGTTTGAATGGTATTCTAGCAGATGAAATGGGATTGGGGAAAACAATTCAAACAATTTCCTTGATTACATGTTTAATTGAAAAAAAGAAACAAAATGGACCATTTCTAATAATTGTTCCATTATCGTGAGTAATAATGTCAATTATATTTTTAATATTATGATTTTAATAATCAATATAATTTATTTTTTATACCAAATAGAACATTAACGAATTGGATAATGGAATTGGAAAAATGGGCACCAGATGTTAAAAAAATAGTCTATAAAGGAGGTCCTAATGAAAGGAAAAACATACAACTAAAACATTTGAAACATATTGATTTTCAAGTATTTTTAACAACATATGAATATGTTATTAGAGATAATAAACCATTGAGTAGAGTGAATTGGTTGTATGTAATAGTTGATGAGGGCCATCGTATGAAGAATGTCAATTCTAAGTTATCCATGGTGTTGAGCACTAAATATAAGTTCAGATACCGATTAATCTTGACTGGCACTCCACTACAAGTATTTTATTTTATTGTATACATTTTGGGTTTAATTATTATTAATTAGTCTATTTATTTATTTACCTATTGGGAATGATATCTTTTTTAAAATAACATAATAGAATAATTTACCAGAATTGTGGTCATTATTAAATTTTGTACTGCCAAAAATCTTCAATTCATTGGATAGTTTTGATGAATGGTTTAATACACCTTTTGCAAATACTGGAGGTCAAGATAAAATTGCTTTGAATGAAGAGGAGACACTCTTGATTATCCGTCGTCTTCACAAAGTACTTCGGCCTTTTCTTTTACGAAGGTTAAAAAAAGATGTCGAATCTGAACTGCCAGATAAGGTAGAAAGAGTAATAAAAGTTAAATTATCTGCACTTCAGGTCAAACTATACAATCAGATGAAAACACATGGTGCAATATTTGTTAATAAGGGAGAAAAAGGGTAGGTTTTTTTTCCTTTTTCAAAAATATTTATATTATATTATATTTATTTGTTTTTGTATAAATATATATAATAGGAAAACTGGTATTAAGGGTCTAAATAATACTATAATGCAACTAAAGAAAATATGCAACCATCCATTTGTATTCAAAGAGGTTGAAGGAGATATTAATAAGAGCAATAGTAATAATGAATATCTATATCGTGTATCAGGAAAATTTGAATTTCTTGATAGAATTTTACCCAAATTAATTAAAACCAATCATAAAGTAATTTGTTTGTTTGTTTGTTTATTATCAATGTAATGTTTAATTATGATTAATTATTTATGTATGATGTAGGTTTTAATATTTTTTCAAATGACCAAAATCATGGATATAATGCAAGACTATCTTGAATGGAGAGAATACATTTATCTTAGATTGGACGGTCAAACAAAAGTAAATATTAATAGTAATATTATTTGTTATTGTTATTTATTATGAATAATAACATTATCTAAAAAAATAAACCTTTAGCCAGAAGAACGTACTGATCTTTTAGGGAAATTCAGTGATCCTGCTTCACCTTATTCCATCTTCATGTTAAGTACTCGTGCTGGTGGTTTAGGATTAAACTTACAAACAGCTGATACTGTTATAATTTTTGATTCTGATTGGTGTGTAATTTATTATTATTATTATTATTATTATTATTATTATTATTATTATTATTATTATTATTATTATTATTATTATTATTATTTATATTCATTCCTTATGATAATAATAATAAATTTATTTACTTAGGAATCCTCATCAAGATTTGCAAGCTCAGGATCGAGCTCATAGAATTGGGCAAAAGAATGAAGTTAAAGTTCTACGATTGATTTCACAAAAATCAATCGAAGAAAATATTTTAGCACGTGCTCAATTCAAACTTGATATTGATGGGAAGGTGATCCAAGCAGGAAAATTTGATCATAAAAGTACTGCTCAAGAACGTGAAGCATATTTGGTATGGTGTATTTATTTATTCATTCATTGAATTAATTAAGTAATTAGTTAATTAATTATTAAATTTATATTATATTAGAGATCATTATTAGAAAGTGGAGATAATGATGAAACAAATGAAGTTCTTGATAATGAAGTTCTTGATAATGATGAAATTAATGAAATTTTGGCACGCAGTGATGACGAAATAAGGATCTTTAGAGAGATTGATGATGAGAGAGAAAAAAACGAAGAAAAAGAATGGCTAAGCTCAGGAAATAGTAATATTAGGAAAAGTAGATTAGTTGAAGAACATGAATTACCTCCTTTGTATTTAGCAGAATATCAAGAAATTAGATCTGAAAATGTTGAAGAATATGGCAGAGGACAAAGACAGCGAAAAGAAGTTTTCTATGATGATGGTTTGACTGAAGATCAATACTTGAAGGTATATTTATTTAAATAAAAATATGCGATTATATACATAGGTATTTATATGTATTTAAATATTTATAAAATAAAGGCACTTGAAAAGAACTTGGATGTGACGGATTTAATTACTAAAAAGAAAAAAGCATACCTTGAAAAAAAAAGTAAGGGAAAAGAAGTTGCCGATGATTTTGATTTGGAAGAGGAGCAAGAAGATGAGGAACAGGAAGATGGATTGAAAGTAAAAAAACATAATCAAAGGGACAGAAAAGGAAAACGTAAAGCAGAAGATATGGAATCAGGAGATGAAAAGCCAAAAAAGATTAGTAGCAAGAAATATAGGAGAAAAAGAATGGAAATGAAAATTAGTGATGAGGATGGTAATGAAATTAAAGGGAATAACAGCAATGTAGCAAGCAGTAGTAATAATTATTCACGAAGATTAAAACAAAAATTTACTGATTCTGGATCTTCTACTACACCGAGTTCTTCTCGTAGCTCAAGAAAACATAAACTTGATTTCATAAAGGATGAAGATGATGGAGATGGAGATGATGAAGATATTCCACAATCAGTGAGATTATTTACTTATATTATTGTCATAATACATAATGACATGTTAATTAATATTTAACATTTGAATAATAGAAAAGACAGATGGTCGATCAAAGCTCTTCAATTAAAATGAAAAAAGTGTTTCATCAATGTATTGTTCATCTTGAAAGCTTTATCGATAACTCGGATGAGTAAGTCAATTGTTATTATATTAATAATATATTTATACATTTACGCATTGAATTATCTAATTCAATAAATTTTTTATTTTGTAGAAAACCACGAAAAAGAGCCGAGTTGTTTCTTGATCTTCCTAATAGAAGAGAATACCCATCTTATTATAAAGCAATCAAGAAACCAGTATCTCTTAATCTTTTACGTAAACGTATTAATCGTGGACATTACAAATCTTATGATGAATTTTTCAATGACATGATTTTAATGTTTGATAATGCTCGTACTTTTAACGAGGATGAATCTGAAATCTACCAAGATGCTAATATTTTACAAGTAATTCATTGATTAATAATTTTTTACTTCTATTTGAATTTAATGAAAAGATTATTTATTTATAATTATAATTATTATTATTATTATTATAGGAGGCATTCAATACCAAATTTACTCAACTTGTTTCAAATAATTAAATGAAAACATGTATTTTCTAACACATCTAATATCATCAATTATGTTGGAAAATCTGGCTCAAGATTTACTCGTGACGATGTTATTAAAATAATAATGAAGTTAATTGAAAAACAATTTTCGCCAACATGATTTTTCACTTAAGTGAAAAAAAAATATTGCTTATTTTTAATAAATTTTCAAGGTCAAATTATAATAGTTTGTTGGAAAAAAATATTTCATATATATTTATATATGAGATTATTAATTATAATCTTATCAATTGTTTCATCACACTTAGTTGATAAGTGTTATATTATATCCCTTAATCATCTTTATAAAAAAAATATTTTTTGTAATTTCAATCTATCAATTCATATTTTTCTACTCTTTCGGCCAATACCTGTTGTATAAAAAAAATTTTATATAATATTAGTCTACAAACTTTCTATTATTATAAAAAATAATTGGTTATATAATTCAGGAATGCTTTTATTGCGTATATTATTATTTTCAAAGCATTCATAATAAGTTGTTTTTTGCATCATTTTTCAGACTGGTGCCAACATTTATTTCATCATTATCTTTATATAATCGTAAATTATTATTATCTTTTTACCTTAAACATATATGTATGCTAACGATAGTTGAAAAAAAAATTTTTGATAAAAAATTTTTTCATTTTTAATGTTACATAACGTATGAAAAAGGACAATGTTGATCAATTTAACTGATCCGATTTTTCGAATAAAATGAATTCTTTCTCAAACATACTGAAATTTACAACAATTAATAGATTTTCAAACATAAATTATATAAAGCAAACACAATCGACTAAACTTCTCACCAGTTATCAAACTTTAAATAATGATTTAGCGGTGAAGATACCTTATTATTATCACTTTCGAAACTTCACGAATTCTAAAGGTATTTAAATGTTTTATGTTTTTTATTAAATATTATTTATTTATTCATTTATTTATTTTAAATAATTTTCAAGTTTATCAACATAAAGAAAATGCTTCTTCTCCTAATAACCATAAGGATGGGTAAGTAATTCAATTGTTAAATAAAACATGCATCAATTTATTTCTAAATCATGAAATCAATTTATTTAAATAAGTGTAGCAATTAATTTTATTACACCTGAAGGAGAAAAAAAAACAATAATAGCTAATGAAGGTGAAAGTATAATGGATATATCACATGATCATGATAATGATATTGATCTGGAATGTATGTAATAATATGCAATTATTTTGACATTATGTTATTTTAAAAATGATTATATTAAATCATGATTATTTTATATTATTTTATTAAGGTGCATGTGAAGGATCTTTAGCATGTTCAACATGTCATGTTATTGTTGATCCTGAATATTATAATAAATTAGAGGAACCCACAGACGAAGAAAATGATATGTTAGATTTGGCATTTGGTTTAACAGAAACGTATGACTCAATTTATTTATTTATTTGAAATATATGATGTTAATTTAAAATTTATTAATTAATAAATTAGTTCAAGGCTAGGGTGTCAAATAGTTATGAAGAAAGAATTGGATGGAATAACCGTAACAATACCTTCAGCAACAAGAAATGTAAGATTAGAAGGTATTTAAAATATTTAAAATTTCTTCCTTTTCAATTTCAAAGAAGAAAAACAAATTATAATTAGAATAAATTTATTGCAATAGGATCAAAATTGTCATAAAAATGATTTTTTCCATTAATAGTAAATTAATAAATTTAAATATAATCAATACACATTGATCAAAAATTCAAACATAACTTTTAAGTCTTCGATTTCCGATTTAACAAGATGTTTCCTGGAATCATGACAATCCCAACAAATATTTTTGTTCCGTTAAATATTACATATTTTCAAAATTACAACAATGCAAGAATTCAAAATTTTAATATTAAATTTAAACTAAATATAGACATCTTACTTTTTTCTGTTTGTGATAAAATTACTTGTCTGTGCGTATAAAAGTGTGATTCGAGAAAGCTCTAATAGTTAAACGATATGTCGCAGGAAGTATAATAGTCAAACGTAAAACAATTGAATGTCTTCAACTCGCAATCGTCATCAAATCCCACACAGTAAGTTTAATAATGAAAAAGAAATCTTGGAGATAAAATTCTCGAGCTCAAGTTAGTTCTGCAGCTAGATATTAAATCTTTTCTGGAGCAAAAATAAGTATATATATAGTGCGCGCCATCTAATACTGTGCGTACTGCCAAATCTTCAAATCCCAAAATAGTAATGATACTCTTTGGTGTCACGGGATTATAACATCACATGACTCAATCATTTTGTATTCGTTATGAATTTGAGTATTCAAATAAATTTTTACTCGAATAAACGAATAAAACGAACAATTCGAACATGCTTTCATTAAACCATTCATCACCAGAATCGTCAGTCTCATAAACGAAATCATTATAATCAATTTCTTTTTCACTTGATGCATTTTTATTCATCTGACTTTGTTTTTTTAACATTTCTAGCATTACTTAAATGTGCAGCTTGTTTACTTCGTTTTGGCATTTTTTTAATTTGAAGAATGTAAAATTGTTAGTAATAGTAATGTATTATTTGTTGATTGTATACGAAAATATATATATATATATATTAATATATATTAATATAACAATGGTTTTCTGAACCGAATTTTATCTCTTAATGGTAAACACAAATTAAAGTTTTGATCCCGATCCTGCATTCTTATTTGTCAATTTAACAATCTGCAAAATAAAAATAGTCGATCGACCAACTTTTAAGGAAGATTTTACGAGAAACACATGGACAACAACCGGATTTTTATTTATAGATTGATCGTATAAGAAAGTGATGCCCTCAGAAAAACCTTTATATCAGAAAAATTTTATCGGCTATCAATAGCTGATTAACCGTTTAAGGGATAATTTGTTCTGGTCCAGTGCGTGTAACAAATCGAAAAAAATTATATTAATTAATATATTAATTAAGATTTATTACAAACATACTTTATTATATTAGAATAATTCTATTTTTATTGATAACCAAAAATTCCATTTTTGTTAACAATAAATCATTGATGGTTTCAGGTATAATTCTATTTTTATTAATAACCAAAAATAAACAAATATACTTTTATTTATTATACTAGAATAATTCCATTTTTTGTCATTGATGATTATTGATTAAAATACCATAAATACAAGATGTTTTTTAAAATTCAATATTTCAGTTCAATCAAATCAATAAAAAATCTAGATAAAAAAAACAATTTTTTATTGCTATTTATTCATTTAAAAATGCTTAATAGTATTTAATGATTTTACTAAATGGTCTAGATATTCAAGATTTTAAATTTTGAAAAAGAATATGAACATTGGACAAATAAAAAAGAATAAATAGTTTAAATTCACTAAAAAATTTTTTTGATCAACAAAATGTGTGCATTTTTTATATAACATACGCGCCCGCACTCAATTTCACACGAGTCTCAGTGATCCTTTCCCAAATAGGAAGGATCATATTGTCATATTTGATAGCAAAATCGTCCAACTTCAAACCACAAAGGCTTTTTTTTATTATTAAAAAAGCTCTCTATTTCATTGTTGCTTCGGTTCTGTTGTACGTGGAAATGAAATTATGTGAATTCGCAATTCACATATGTGAAAATCAAATTTACATATGTGAAAATCAAATTAGCCAATCAGAATTTCACCCCATTCCATAATATTTCAATTTCACATAATTTCAATTTCACATACAACAGTAAAGATTGCAAAAATAGAGTTTTTTCAATTTTATTAATAAAAAAAAAAGCCTTTGGTTTGAAGTTGGACGATTTTTTTGATGTCTTTAGATGACCTACACTGTATATATATATAGGATTACCCTTTCTAGTTTATTTTTTATGTATGTCACAGATTTTTTTTTATTACAATTGTTTTTTTTTAAAGTTAAAATTATAAATTGGCAGCAGACAGAATATTCGATTGAAGTTGAAAGTGTTGTTGGTAACAATAATAAGAGGACTGGAAAGATTAGAGGAAGAATGAAGCAAGTATTTGTAATGGGAGGGTTATTATCGTTTTCAAACATAAGGAGCGTCGTATTTGAAACTGAGTAACCAATATTGAAGGCTTTAGGAGTAACCAGTTAGTTTCTTAATAAATAAATAAAATCTATTTTTATCAGTTTCCCGATCATGGTTCTAATTGATCTTACATTATCAGGATCATCTATCTGATAAAACAGCCGATTCATAATAATAAATAATAATAATAAATTTTTTTTTTCATTGTTGTAGCCAAGAGTAAGTAAAACCATATAATTTATTCCAAAAATAGAATTGTATAAACTAAATTCGTCATTATATGACATAGATAAATAATTTTTTCCTTGGCAAGCTTGGCGCTTCATTCTTTGGTGAATAGAATTAATTTCAGGATTTAAAAAACTTTTTAAAATTAAAATTTGAATGTATGCTATTATTATTTTTTATATACATGAAATTAAAAATTTAATTCGATTTATATAGTTAATTAAATAAATAATTTTAATTATCCAATTGTCGCGTAAATTAATCATAATAACCATATTAATATTAATTTCTAAAAACTGTATAAATATCAAAAAAAAATATAAAGCTATTAGTTGACGACTCTTCATTTTTAAATTTTTTTCACTAATTAGAATTTTCTTCAGAGAATCTTTCTTTATTTTCATAGAATTTTTTTTTAGTTCTCTGTTGAACAGATACACTAACCAGCCAACTACCAAAATAAATAAACAAAAAAAATTTTCTTTGAAATAATTACCTTCTTTTTTATTCACGTTTTAGAGAAAAATGTTTAGAAATTCATTATTATTATTATTTGGAACTGCCATTTATTTGTTAGCATTATCACCAATAGCTATAGAGGCTCAAAGACCTGGTTACCCTCCAGTAGATACGCCGCCGCCACCTGTCGCAGCTTGGACTGCTCTTGTTGACTCTTCTAAAGTTCCAAATGCTCCTGTCAGAAAAGTAGGCGATCCTTGTGATCCTAAAGATCCATTTTGTTATTGGTCATGTACTAATTGTGTAAAAAATGAGACTGATGTTAAAATTTGTCCTCAAAAAGGAGGTAAAACTTTTTAATAAAAAAAAAAATATTTATGTTCTTAAAATTTGATTTTTCTTCGTCATCTAATTTATATTTTATAAAAAAAAAAAGATTGGGGTATTACATATGATGATGGTCCTTCGTAAGTTTATTTTTATTTTTTCAAGTATAAAAAAAATTATTTTATTTTATTTTATTTTATTTTATTTATTGTTATTATTATTATTGTAGACCATTTACACCAACAATTTTAGACTATCTTGGGTCGAAGGGTTTGAAAGCAACATTTTTTGTTATTGGTTCCAGAGCTACAAATCATCCGGATGTTTTATTGCGAGCATCTAAAGAAGGTACAAAAAAAAAATAATTCATTTATATAATAAAATAAATATTAATAAATATTAATAAAAATAATTAATAGGGCATCAAATCGGAATTCACACTTGGTCACACACATCATTAACGACCCAAACAAACGAAGTAATCATAGCTGAATTAAAATGGACCGAAAAAATCATCAAAGAAATAACCGGACTTACTCCCAAATATATGAGACCGCCAAGAGGTGATTATGATGATCGTGTAAGGAATATAGCAAAACAGTTGGGTTATAAGTCTGTCATATGGGATCACGATACCTTTGATTGGATGTCTCAACAAGATCCAACTTACGATTTAAATTGGAATGATCAAGCCATAAGTTGTACTTCATGTGTCCTCTTTGCTTTTGAGCATTTATTAATAGAACACAATCCAG
>CAUDNR010001791.1:37586-51226 GCA_958430865.1 Entrophospora sp. SA101 | reverse complement strand
TAGGTAAAATGTTTATTATTATTATGAAAATAATCTTTAAAAAGCAAATTTGAAGTTAATACTTTTCTATAAACAAAATATGTAATAAACATTTAAAGGTTGGAAATTAGAACTTAACTATTGCATTTATTATTATTATGTAAAAAAAATTGTATTTGAGTTCCATATTGAAATAAACCAAGAATTACGTTTACAGTGTTCTTCTGCATCTTCATCAATAGTTATTTAAGTCATTTCCGTTGGCTTTCTCTTGAAGGATTGTCCTCTGCTTTTAATTTTTCAAGAAAATTAGAAGTAACAATTTGATAACACAGATTGAATAATTATCAAATATTTTTACATGCTCATTTGCTTGCTTTATTTCCTGATGCTCATCTATCATCACTATTAGTATCATCACATGGTTTCAATTTGATATTTTTGAACAAGTAAACAAGGTAAGTCACTAGCGAGCATTTTATTCACTAAAATTAAAAAATAAAATAAATAAGTTAGTAAATTGAGTAAAAAACCAAATCATTTGAACTTCTGTTACAGAATTTCTTGAATTTTAAACAAAGTATACTTTGAGGAAAACAATAGATTTTTATAGATTTTTAACAGATTATGGAAGAGAAAATATTGTAGTATTTATTTAAATAATTATAATAGTAATTTTTTTAAAAAAAATTTTTTTTCAACAAGCACAAAGTATCACGTTAACTCATTTGTAACATATGAAAAATATATGAATTGATCGACAAAGAGGCGCAAATTTCTATACCTAAATTTGGAAAGAACCCGGACTGTAGTTTTTTATAAGTGTGCTCAACTATGTTTGTGTTTATACTGATGTGTAACACCCCAACCACACGTATAATATACATGGGGGTGGTCCAGACCTAATGTCCCAAGAAAACCCCACAACTACCCTCCATACTCATCCCCTTTTCTATATAATTTTTTATTATACTAATACTTAATTTGTTGATATTATTTACACTTTGATTACTAGTATTTTCAACATTATTTTTATTATTACTATTATTGATATTTTTATGATCATCAATACCATCACTAGTACCTGTGTTATTAATTATTTTTGTTTTATACTTCATATTTTTTTCTATTCCTATTTCCTTCTCCCACTTTATCACCTCATTGCATCTCTCTATCCAAATTTTTTCTCTGGTTACTGATATTATTTTTCGGACTAACCTTTTTTTGTGAAGTTATTATGTATATATAATTTCAAATGTTAAATTTTCTAGTCACGTGTAATCTATATTTTAAATGCAGAATTTTTGTGCGTGCACGTGATTAAATATTCATGGAATGTTCTAGTAAAATTACTTCATAGTTTAATATTAAATTAAATTTTTTTTTATCGCGAAAGAAACAACATTTATTAATACTAGTATTTTTTATCAAGGTGGTTTTCTTTTTTTTCACATGGTCATCAATTGAAGTAAATAACTTATTAATTCTTTGCCCTTCAACACAAAATAATAACAAAACGCAAGATTATAAATATTCAACAATAATGGGAAAAAACTATTATCAAATTTTAGAAGTTGATAAGAACGCTGACGAAGAAGCTATTAAAAAAGCCTATAAAAAATTAGGTAAATATTGAAAATATTTGCAAATAAATGTCTTTCGCTCTTATCATTTATTTATATTAATTTCATAAAATAGCTCTTAAATGGCATCCAGACAGACATCAAAGTAATAAAGAACAAGCAGAAAAAAAGTTCAAGGAAATCAGCGAAGCTTATGAAGTATTAAGTGATAAACAAAAAAGAGAGATTTATGATATATATGGCGAAGAAGGATTGAAAGGCGCACCACCGCCGTCATCATCATCGTCATCATCAGACGGTAGTGGATTCACTGGAGGATTTCCAGGTGGATTTCCAGGTAGTTTTCCAGGTAGTTTCCCAGGTGGATTTCCAGGTGGATTTCCAGGCGGTAGAACATCATATACAACATTCACTTCGGGTAAATAAATTTAATTGTTTGATGACTATTTTTTATATTTAATCAATGATTCATTTATCTATCAATTTAATATAGGATCTGACGGATTTAATGGATTTAAACCATCCGATCCAAATCATATTTTTAGTCAATTCTTTCAGTCTTCATTCGGTAATGATTTTGCAGGATTTGGACCTGAATTTGATGTAGGTGGCTCAAGACCTGATGGTAATAAAAGATCACATGGCAATGGTACAGGAACATTAGAAGTTAAACATACATTATCATTAACACTCGAAGAAATATATAAAGGTACTGCTAAAAAACTCAAAGTCTCTCGAAAAACAATTGTCGGCGCAACTGGTAAACAAACACTTACTGACAAAATTTTGGAAATGAATGTAAGACCTGGTTTGAAAGCCGGTACAAAATTCAGGTTTCCCAAATCAGGTGATGAATTACCAACTGGTGAAACACAAGATATTGTTGTAATTTTAGAAGAAAAACCTCATCCGCTATTCACAAGAAATGGTGACAATTTACTAATAACAGTCACTTTAACTTTACTTGAGGCTCTTACCGGTTTTAAGAAAACCATAAATACCTTAGATAATAGAAATTTGGCGATATCTAATTATAACGCTGTTATAAGACCTGGTTATGAACAAATTTTTGCAAATGAAGGTATGCCAACAAAAGAACAGACTAAAAAAGGTGATTTAGTAATAAAATATGATGTTAAATTTCCTACTAAATTAACTGATCATCAAAAACAAGAACTTGCAAGGATTTTACATAATTAGATAGATAGATTTTTTTTTTTTTAATGTCACATAATCGTACTATTATTATTTTTCTCCCTTACCTCTCTCCTTGAATGGATTTGCTTTTAAATATATATAGAAAAAGGAATAATAAATGTATAACATTGATATGTATCTTTTTATATTTGATAGAGAAAATTTATTTATTTATTTATTTATTTATTTATTTATAATAACATTATCGACTTGACGATTAAAATGATGGGGTGAAGGGTATTGCTTTATAACGAATAAACTCATCTGGGTTGATAAAATTTGTATATCTAAAAAAATTATTATAAAAAAAATTAAAATTGTGAAGAATTTTAGGTAAATTCTTTTTTTTTTATATATTAAATAAAAGTACTTTTTTACTATTAAATAATTCATAATTCATCTAATTCATCAAATTTTTTATTAATATCATTAATAGATATAATAAATCAAAAGATTTGATTTAATAAACAAGTCAATAACAATGTCAAAAGGCTTTCCATTACCATCAATTAGCACGACAAAAATCAAACCAAGATATAAATAATTCTTTTCATTTAACAACTGATTATTTACAACTGAAAAGGAACGAGATTGATTGACTTTGTAACAAATTAGACAAATTAAAGTTAGAAGTATCGATAGTTCGAATAATCTAAGTTTACACAAATATGAAACCATCAATGATCATGAATAAATTCTAATATAATAAAATATTATTACCTGAAAATTAAATAATTTTGAAAGTAATAGATAGATAGAAAAGTTTTCTAATAATGATTAAATTAATCAAATGTAATTAATATATTAAGAAAATTCACAAAAATCTAATTATGACTTTCTTTTTGAAATCATTAGAATGGTAAAATTATTATTCAATTTTTTTATTAGTTCCAAAATTGCTATTAATGTAATAATATTAAAAGTTCTTGATGCAATAAAAATTTTTGTATTATTTATTATGCCATAAAAATTTCTAAATGATCAGGATCCAAGTATAAATACCGCAACATATCACAATCATAATGACCATACTAAAGCTACAAATATAGGGAATGTGTGATTTGGTTCATTCGTTACTTTATGAGAGAGAGACCGGTAATCATAACAAAATATGTAAATAATTAATCAATCAAACATATATATAATTCTGTAAGTTTACCATTCATTACTAATTGATTAACATTATTATTTTTTACCAAACATAATATACCCATCCACTGTTAATGAGTTTTGTCGAATACATCATACATTTAAGCCATTTAGTTACACGAATTTTGTTTGCAATTTTTGTATTTCACGTAGTGATGTTAGCCGGCTAAGAAATTTATCGGCTTAGCCGACTAAAAAAAATTTCTCTTGACATTCATTTTTACGTCTGGAATTTTCAATGGCATAAACATTTAGTTTAGATGGATCCAACTACATTACTTAGTATGACAAAAAAACATACATTTACTCAAAAAACAAAATATAATACATCATAGCAGGATAAAAGTCATTCGTAATACAAATTCTTATTTTAATTCGAATTATTATTATTCGTTCTATTCGAATTATTCGTTTTATTCGTTTATTCGAATAAAACTCAATGTAATTCGAATACTCAAATTCATAACGAATAAAATAAATAATTTGAAACATTAAAGGCGAGATATTATAATAACAGTAGTAAATAATAGTAATAATAATAACGATAGTAGTAGTAGTAATAAATAACAATAATACCGGCAAGCTTAGTACCATCTGAAAAGGTTTTTCGTCAACTGGGATTTATTAAGTTCTTAGCCGGCGATCTGTTAGTGTTAATAATAATAGTGGTGGTGGTGATAAAAACCCGAATTCCAAAAAGAAACAAAAAACAATAGTTAGAGCAGCAGGAGGAGAAGTTTGGGAGGATTCTACATTGTTAGAATGGGATTCTGGTAAGTAATTTTTTTTACACATTTGCAAGAATATACTAAAATCACTAAAATTACAAATTGTAAAATATAATAATATCATTCATTACTAATAACATATTCAATCTTGGATATAATTATAATAGATAATTTTAGATTATTTTGCGGAGATCTTGGTAATGAGGTAACAGATGATATGCTTTACAAAGCATTCAGTAAATATTTATCAATCCAAAAAACCAAAGTGATTCGAGACAAAAGAACGGGTAAGAGCAAAGGATATGGATTTGTTAGTTTAAAGATGCGGATGAATTTGTCAAAGCATAGAAAGAAATGAATGGTGGGTTTAATATATATATTATCATGGGAAAGGTTTCGCTGGTCGTAGAGATTTTTTATTTGTAAATAACGACAATAGTAATAATTGGACACTAATTTATTTAAATTTCTATTAATTAACCAAGGTAAATATGTTGGAAACAGACCAATTAAATTGAGAAAAAGTAATTGGAAAGATAGAAATTTTGATGCCAAATCAAAGAAACATCATCATTATTAAATAATTGCAATATTGATGCATAGTGAAAGATGAAACATATTTCTGCATTCTTTAGAAAAATAATAAAATGAATATTTATTTATACTTTTGCTGTCTTTATAATTGATGTATCGGTTTATAAAAAAAACTTTTAATATAACAATAACTTTATTCTAAATAAAAAAAAATCATAACAACATGTCTGAACTTTATTTGAAATTAGAAAACTTGGTGAGGGCAAGAAATTACACTATGATCAGGAGTAAATAGTTACCAAATTTGATTTTTAAAGGAATGTATGGTGTTTTTTACAGGAAAAGAGATAGCAGCTGGAAAATGGCTGATTTTGGCGCAACCTGTATTCCAGTTAAACATTATACATGAAGTATATTAGATCGATATATTAGATAATTTTTTTGTTGATAAAAGCATTTGATTTTGTGAATATAACATTGTATTATAGATCATCTGAAATCTTGCTTGGATCAAGATACCCAAGTAGTATTGGATGTACTTTTGCTGGAATATTTGGCAAAATATAACTAATTACCATCATTAATATCGTCATCGTCATTATTCTTTTTTAATTCAATTATTATTCATACTCACAATATATGTAGATGCGTGTGATGGAAAAAGAAAAAGAATCAAGCAGATAAAAGCTCTCTCAAGTGAGTCTTTAATTTTGCAGCATCGCTTGCAAAATTTCAAATATCTTCAGCAAGTTTTTCTGTAGCCATAGCATCTTCATTAAGTGCCCATCTGAAACCTTTTTCATCAAAGGTAACTTTTTCTTCGTACGATGTTTTAACTAATTATAAACCATGATTAACAATTTGTTGTGAAAGTGCATATATTTGACGTATATAAATAGTATACATGCATAATATACATGCATTATGTATATACCTATTACCACAAATATTTTACACATAAACGCAAATAACTTACCATTTTCAGGACTTAGATTACATTTAATGGTTTTTTTAGTATCAGAATGTAATTGTTCTAACAATTTTGGACTAATAATCAAAAGATCACAACCAGCTAATTCTTTGCCTTCCCCTGTGTTACAGAATGAAGCACCCATAACAATAATTTTATAACTATGCTTTTTATAATAATAATAAATTTTAGTGACAGATTTTACACCTGGATCTTCTTTGGCTGAAAAATCTCGTCCTGTATTTTTCTTATACCAATCAAGAATACGACCAACAAATGGTGAAACCAAAGTTATGCCTGCCTCAGCACATACAACTGCCTATTATATATGAGAGGAAGAGAAACATGGAGCAAGAAAACAAACGAATATGTAAGAACGAATGAATGAACATAGATAAACAATTATAAGTATTAATTAATTAGCAAAATATCCAATTAAAATTTTTTTGGGGGGAAAAGAATATAATAATAACCTGAGGGAAAGAGAAAGTAAAGTGAGATTACAATGGATTCTTTCTTTCTCAAGTATTAAGCAAGCTTTAATGCCTTCCCAAGTAGAAGCAATCTTGATTAATATTCTTTCCTTACCAATATCAGCTTCCTCATAAAGTCCAATCAAATGGTTAGCTTTAGCAACAGTCCCTTCAGTGTCAAATGATAAAATTGCATCTGCTTCAGTTGAAACTCTCCCAGGAATAATTTTAAGAATTTCATTATCAAAACTAATCAACTATAATTATGTATTTGTTTGAGTGATATATATATTTATATTAAGATATTATAAGTATTCTCCAATTTTACCAATTTATCAGTTGCTAATTCAACTTTTTCATCAATTGATCTATATAATAGATATGTGAGTATATTATGAAATGAATGGTCTTGCGTGTAACAAATTAATTACCCATTTTTGCTTTTAGCATATTTAATAGCTGAATCAACCAGATGAGCATAATTAGGTTTTTGTGTGACTTGTAAAATCAAAGAAAGGTTTGTTGTTGCATCTTGAGGCTTATACTTGGCGATCGTTCTTGTATAAATAGGATTGATTGATAAAAAAATTATGATAGGTGTTGGTTGAAGAATTTATTAATTTATTGAAAAAACTCCTACATTCAAAATAATCAGTGTCAGCAACAACTTTAGTGTATTGTTTAATTTGATCAAGAACAGAGGTCATAATTCTTTTGGTTTAAAGAGTGTATTAAAATAATAAATAATCAAAATTACGATTTAATCATTAGTATCAGTAATTTTTTATAGTGGAATCTACTAATACTGAAAGGCTAACCAATTTAAAAGCAAAAAATCAGGTATATATGCTGTTAATAGCACATAACATTTGTTTTGGAGTATTATTGCTGACTTAGTGGTAGTGATGTACACAAAATTACGAGCACGGTACAACTTCAATGGGGCGTTGGTTTACAAGATAATATTCTTAAAAGTCGTTTCTATGTACATTTTTTTATTGAAAAAAGCTTAGTGGATCAAAAAAATATCGAATTATCAATTAGTTGATTCTCCAGTGTCGAGATAGTAATAATAACTTTTTCCAAAAACGTTGTTATTATTATTATGGGGAGGTCGTTCTTAGTATTAGAGGTATTTTGTATAATAGTAATGTTTGCATGTAGAGAAGTTTTTATATGACCGTAACTGTAATTTATTTCTTTTATTAAATATTATTTATTAAATATTATTATTTATTAATTATTATCGATTTGTTAAAAAAGAATAACATTCTTTGGGGGTGAAGACATATGTAAAGTAATTAATGAAGTATGGTTTAAAATAATTGAAAAGATTGGGGAAATAATAAAATAATTTAATATTTATATTTTTTATATGTAATCCTAAAAGTAAATTTGAAATATGAATATTAGTTAATAACAATTATTATTATAACAATAATTAAAATAATCAATCAAGATTACCATTGAGCGCCGTATAATGATAATAAGCCAATTGATCCAACACCAATTTGAATTTTAGTAGCAGTAGGTTTCTTATAAATCCAGCCAATCAGCATTCCAGCTAAAGCGATATCTAACGTAGCGCTTAGAATAATTGTTTTTTTTGATAATTTTTTTGATTTTTTATCACTTCCTCCTCTAGATGTATAGTTGTCATCTATTCCACCACTGCTTATTGTTATTATACCTTTAGAAGCACTAGGTTTGTAAGAATAACTGGAGGTGTTGTGGAAGGTGGAATTAGCTTCTGTTTCACTATTATCATGTTCTTTATTATCAATATCGGTATCTTTTTTCAAAACTTCTGCATATGATGGTGCTGCAGCCATATTTACTACAAAGAAGCAAAAAAATATTTTTAAAAGTAAAAAAAAAACGAATTTTGCAATATTTATTATTAATGATCCCCAACATTGTCGACATCATGACATCATCAGCATTATGACATCATCGATAATATGATATCAACTTAAGGGTAGAGTATACGTAACACGAATCTACTATGATCTACAATGGCTAATTTTGATTTTACCCAGTTTAAACCTTTACTTCTATACTAAGAAAAAACTTTACTGCCTGTTGTTAACACTACACTGGTTAATCAACATTAACATTAATGCCGGACCTCCAGAGTTCTATACCGCTCTGATAACAAATCGACAATTTAAATTCTACGGTTTAATTCCGACCACAAAGGTGTTTTAACATTAAGATTGAGTTTTATTACGAATAAAACTCTAAGCGTAGGAAATTTTTGTGGTGGATCTACGAATATGTAACGATCAGACCAAAAATGGCGTCTCTGATAAGAAATGGACCCTCGCTACCATGGTATAAAAATTACAGACTATGTATGTATTTAGAAACATAGACACATTATTGTTTCAAAATCAGTTCCTTAAAAGTTTCATTCTTGTCTGCAATACATCATGATCTCAGAAATTTCACAAGAATAATTAAACGATAGACTTTTGGGGATCATACCATCAACTAGAGCAAAAAAAGTTTATAGCTATTAATAAAGAAAACTTACAATCCTACTGGAGATGATCTGGATGCCTAAAAAAATATTTCAGAGAAAAATTTGTTATATAGACAATATTAGCAGTTACTCGAGTTTCATCCAGATGGTATAATATGACTCACTAGAACAGTTAGAAGTTTATAAGTGATTAAGAGGAGAAAATGGAGAAAATGGCTCATTTATTGGAAGAAGTAGCAGTAAAGAAAAATAATGATGTTATTTCGAAAAAAATTAGAATATTTACTTTAGTAATTGGGGTGTTAAAAAAATTATTTTGTAGAACGGTCTTTAATTAATAATTAATTTAAAAAAAATTCTCTAATAATCATTTTAATGATAACAACATTACTACCAACCATCTCAACTATATATAATTACCATTATAATCTATATAATATTAAGGAATTCGACTTTTGAATAGTGTATATCGATCAATAGTTTCCAATGTGATATTGGGTTTTTCTTTCCCCAATAAATTATCCCTTGTGTCATCAAGTAACTTATTTTTTATTTTCTGAATAAATTACAAAAATTTAATTAAAATTAAAATTAATTAATTAATTGTGATAAAGAGAGAAACATATTAATAATAAATAAACATAATAATAATAATTACCACTTGATCTTGTTCTAAATTGTTAATTTCTTCAAGTTTTTGAGCATTAGCAAGATCTTCAAGATTACGTTTTTCCATTTTTGAATATCTTTTAGAAGCAAAACAAAGTAGATTTATACCAACTAGCAATTTTATAAATATCATACTAGCAAAACAAAAATTCGCAATTAATTTTTCTAAACCTATATAATTCACAAATAATAATAATAATAATAATAATTGTAGTAAGATTACCTACACAATAAATAATATGATACCATATAAAATCCATACCGCACTAGGTAATGAGGCAACATTGGCCATCGGATTACGGCTACTTTGTGAATCTTCTTCTATTTCAAGTATCAAATCAAAAATCATTGTCACAGTTTGTATTGATACACGAATTGTCTAATGATAATAGTAAATTATATTTCATTAGTAAAAAAAAATTTTTTTTTTCACAAGGAAAAATAATTATAATAATAATATCTATAATTACAAGACATGCTAACGGTATTGCAGCAAAACCAATTCTACGTGAAACCATGGGTGATTGATCAACAAATGTCTAATAAGAAAAATTAATTTTTTTTGTGATAGGGAGTTAATTTTCAAAAGAACTTGGAATAATCTCTGATTCCATTCCAAATTTAATACTTAACTGATTTATCGAGGTCATTGACTCCACCAGGAGGAAGTCTAGTTGGATTACCAACCACCAAGTCTTTTGATAATACATCAATAAAAGTTTCATAAACACTTGGTCTTATATGATTAAATTTAGTGATGAATGCATGCTTAAGCCAATCAACACATATTTCAGATGCAAAAACAAAAAATACTGGAGTCAATAGTGTTTCGAGAGTTGTCATTTTTGGAAATAGTGGGATGAATGAAGATGGCAAAATTGAAAAAGGTGATGGAGGTGAACCTGACAATTCGATTAGATTACGAATTGTGATTACTGATAAAAATAACGCTAGTTGAAAACGTTCTACTATATCTATTAGATGTAGAATAAAAGTTTATGCAAATAAGTAAATATTTATATGTTGGTGGAAAACCATCTATATCTATTAATATATATGCAATATCTTTCTGAAATTTCATATTATAATGTAATAGTTTACCAGCACAACTTAGTTGGAACAAATTTTCTTTTTCAAATCTTTTAAATACTGATCCTTTAATTTCGATGAATTGATTTGACAATAATAATGTCAGTAAAGCATTTGAATAGGAATTGATTGCCACGTTAAGTGTAATTGCTTGATAAAATAATATTGTCGTATGGATTACTTTTTATTTGCAATTTTTTATATGCGAATTAAGGATTTTTTTATAATAGAATATATAATTGAAAAATTTAAAAATCATACCATTAAAAAAATAAATATTAAAAAAGGATACGTATATATAGGAAAGCCAAAATAAAGAAAGTAATTGGCCTTAGATGATGACGATTGTTATATTTAATCTTTATATCATAACCAAGAGTAGATTTAGAAAATAAAGATTCAAGAATATCTCCACCAAACGAGCAACATAATCTATCAAGTATCTATCAAGTATTCATTTGAATAATTTAAATCAATCAATTAATTAATATAATTAGAAAATTATTGGCAATCTCATTAATTATTAATATTATCATCTCACGAGCTTACTTCAAGAGCATTAAATATCACGTATAATTTAATGACTGATTGACCACGGATTGAATGATACATTTGAGCAGAATCAATCCCTTGTAATGCTATGCACACGAGTATTATCAATAATCCTTTGAGAAGATCGCATTTCTGAGATGAATTAATTATATTGAATTGTCTAACAAAGATGAACCAATCATCAATGAAAGAATTGAAATATGGATATAAATTAATTATTAATTAAATTATTAATCAAATTTATTAGAAAAATTAAATAACTAAATAATGAATTACTTTGATATTTCTCCACTTCTGCTATTAATCTTATTATTATCGTTGTTGTTGTTGTTGTTGAAATATATCAAGTTTTTAAAGATTAAATATAAAGCCAATAATATTCTTAAAGGCAATATCGTAAAAGTGTAAAGAAATGAATCAAAGCAAATAAAGAAACCAAACCACATTATCTAAAATAATTAAATGATCAAAATTTTAATAATTTAATTACAACGTTCATTTTATTCGCTCATTTACTTTTTAATCCCAACGTTACCTTTTCGATAGCAAAAGGTATGGCCAAAAAGTTGGTTACTCTTTCCCTTTTAAGTTCTTGTAAAGTATCAAAATCTGATGCTGTCAACTCATCTTTAAGATAATCCCATAGGGTCAAGAACCGATCTGAAATTGTGCTTCCATTAAAACTTTTAATGAAAGTTACTGCCATCATATCAATGTGTGTGGATTGAGAATAATTGAAATTAATTAATTGAATTAAATTAATTGATATTAATATTTGTCATTGATGAGGATAAATACTTTATTATTATCATCTAAATGAATGAAAGTCGCCACACATTCGTGCTTTTTTTTATTTATTATTATGCACATAAATACCTAGACTTGTGCAATGTATTAAGAGAATTATCCAATTGCTAAATTTGATAAAATCGACTGTTAATCAATTTTATTGCCAAATTTGACAAAAATTTGTAACACGGGAAGTAATAGTGCAAGACACCCACCTATATACATGAAAATAATTTTGTTTTGGGGAATCTTCAACCAAGCAACATTTTATATGATAAAAACTTATTTGATAAATTTTTAATTGGCCTGGCAAGATGAAATGGATCGTTACCCATTTTTCTTGAATTCAAAAACCAATTAGTGACATTATGAAGAAAACTCGATTGTATCTGTTAGAAAATCGTTTTCTAAATAGATTATTATACATTAATTTATATACATGTGGTAATTAACATCTTTTTTAAAAAAATAGATTACTTTGCTAATAAAAATTATTAAATAACAATAATAGTAATAATTACATATATAATTACACAAGAGAAAATTTAGTATTGAATGCCAGTTGTCTATTTATCAGGTATAATTCATTAATGATAAAGGCTTTTATTTAAAAAAAACCCAATTTTGTTTTTACAACCAATGTTGGTGATGCTGCCTCTGTTAATGAACGACTTGGATTTTTTGAAATTTTTTTTTCAGCTACTGCTTACAACAATGGACACAAATGAATATTCTGTGAACAATCCTGAAATATAGATTTTTATGGAATTGGTTTTTTTTAATTTTTAATTTTTTTCCTTTTTTGTAAAATTTAATGTTTTATTGCATTAATTCAATTCTACATGCAACATGTTAAAAATATTCATAAACGATGTTTGTAAAAAAAAAGAATAAAATCCATGTAACGTCATATTCTCGAATTTTGATGATAATCTACCAACACAAGAAAAAAAAAAATAATAAATTTTTTTAACAACATTCACCTTGTTTTTTGATCTCATACTTTCCAACAAATTATGTTTTAATAAATGTGTTTTCAGCAACTTAAAATTAAATGTTAGATACTTGTATATCAAGTATTTCTATACAACTACAACGTTTTTGTCTTTATTAACAATCATTCCTAAAATGGATAATTATGTTACACCAATTTAATTCCGTTTCTTTTTCTTTTTAATTTAAATAATAATAATAAAATATATTAATCAATTATTCGATATGTCAAATATTCCATATATCAAATCAAACCAAATCACCTTTCCAATTTCAGCTAAATCATCATTGATTTCGCTCTCATGCAACTTAACAGAAACTGTTGGTCGCGAAAGCTGTCAAAATAAACAAATTAATCAGTTTAACAATCACTAGATCATTTGTTATTATTGTCATTATATGAATTAGAGGATCGAGTACCTTTGTTTTTTTAACTTTAACTTCTGTTTC
>CAUDNR010001791.1:0-37576 GCA_958430865.1 Entrophospora sp. SA101 | reverse complement strand
ATGTACATAGAAACAACTTTTAAGAATATTATCTTGTAAACCAACGCCCCATTGAAGTTGTACCATGCTCGTAATTTGTGAATTTATCCTGATTACTGCCTCTTTCCTGTACTTAGAAAGCTTCAGCGAATCTGTAAGCACACTTTAAGATTGTTTTTGTTTCACTATTATTAAATTAATAATTGGTTAATTGGGGTAAGATTACGCGTAAATATTTAATAATGCATTGAAGTTTAAATAAATAAACGTGGTCACAAGGCCTCACTTTAGCACATAAAAAAATAAAAATCTAAATAAAAATATATTAATAAAATTCAAAAAATACGAAAGAGGCTATGTCACATGTCCAACATACGATTGGACGGCATTTGCAATATTTAAAATTAATATTAATAATTATAATTCACAATTTCCTTATTAAGAAGGATCCGCTGGTTCGTGGTTCAAAAAGGACTGGCAGGCTTTTAAAGACCAACACAATCTTAGATTCTATTATTCATATTGTATATATAACATTGTATTTAATGGTTGAACGACGGATGATTGTTACTAATGGGTAATAGGTAATAAATATTACGTACTATTAATAGTTCTTATTTGTATACAATATTGTAAATATTGTATTAATGTTTAAACAAATAGATCTAAAATGACGGCAACCATCGAAAATATATAATAATAATAATAATAGTAATTTCTCAAAAAATGCATCTTACGCGACCCTCAAAATTTAACATCAAAAATACCCTATTTAGTACTACTATATTAGTAATATTATTAATATAAAATTTATTTTGTATTATTGCATATTAATATTAATATTAATATGGGTTTCATTCAACAAAATTGCTTTTTTAAACCAATACATTTGAGATCCAGAACTTACTATTAAAAGATCTTAGAAACTAGAAGTTCTATTTTATTTATTCCTATGGTCATTAAGAATTTTTGTATAAAGTTACAAGAAATGATAAGGTTTCTAATGAAATAACTTTGAATGTGAACTTAAATAATGAAAAAAAATGAAATTTTCTTCAACTAATAGTTTTTTATATCTTGTAAATTTTGTAGGGATCCTCAAGTTATATATTCAGAAGAATTTGTTTCGACTTTTATATATGAATTTTATTAAAAAATTTTTTTTTGTTCAACATATACAGAAGTATCACATTAGACCATTTGTAATATATATTGTGAGATTGTAAATAAGGACTGAAGAAGTCCCGAGCATGTCGATCAATCGGAACCAACTTACTGCGGCAGCCACGTGACAATGACATCATTTTCTATTTTTATCTTAATATTTTGTGTAACAACTACGCCACATACTGCGTCATGTTACACATTACATCATTTCTATTTTTAACTTATTTTATGACATAATTATTTACTTTTAATTATTAATTCAATTATTTGTAATAGTGACTCATAGGATTAGTCATTATGAGTCATAGCATTAGTAATTAGCAATTAGTAAGCTAGTATTACAGAAAATAGGATTAATAAGCATATTTTATTGGACAAACTAGAGTAAAAGTCATGTTATTTGTAATACCCCAAGAGGTATAAAAGGACTTGGTTTTAGACCAAGTCAGAATCATGTTCATAACAATCTTTTAATTATTGATCTAATAATTAATACATCCTAACACATTGTAATAATAATATTATTGTCGCTAATAAAACACATAACATATTTTACCCTAAATAATAATCTCTAATTAATTTAATAAACCACCAAGGGGAAACCTTTGCTGACCATAGCAGTTAACCAGTATCTCAACTATCAAGAGACATCTCAAGGGGACGCCTTTGGGATATAATTACATATATAGAACCTAGGGACCCTTTTATCTGCAAAGATAAGAGTTATATTTTTATTAATTTTTGACCGTAAGTCAGCGAGTAGGCTGTGTGTCAAACAATAGAATCAACCGTAAGTCAGCGGGGAGGCTGTGTGTTGAGCTAAATAACCTATTAAATAGCAAACTCGGATTGCACGCTCGCAATATTTAAATTCAGAGTTCGCCTGAAAAATCTAGTTTCAGCAATGATCATTGAGCCAATAAAATTTAATTTTTGCATGATGTCTGGAAGGGAGATCATCACAAAATTTAGCCAATGAAATCAAACTTCCATCATGCTGTTAAAATTAAGGTTTGTGGCTAATTTTATTAATAGAATTTCGACATTGATCACCAAAAAATTTCGGAAAATACACTTCCCAATCGTTTAATGTGACAAATCATTCGACTATTAAGAAATTAGGTGAGGAAAGTGGAGTGTGTGAGGTGTGTGAGGAGAAATTTGTTTAATGAAGTTTTTTTTTTTGTGACGAAATAATTTTTGACGAAAAGAACTTTCAACGAAATGGGTGTTGGTGAAGTGACTGTTGATGAAATGAATCAGACCCCATTAATTTAATTGAAATTAATGGAAAAAACCATTTCATCTACAATTAGCAACATGGCACCACACCATTCAATTTCTCCTTTAACTAGTGTGGTTCTGAAAATATGACAGCTTTCTTCCATTGCTTATATTGCAGGTATAATGATGTCATGCCAATTGATGTTAATTGGTTCTTTAAAAAATGGTTATTAGTTAAATTGATAACTGATTGTTATTTAGAGATTTTTAGAAGGAAATTTGTGTTAATTCTTTTTTTTTTTACATCAATTTGAAATTACATATTTATATTACAAATAAATAGTAATTGTGATATATAAATAAACAACCATATTTTAGTTTTAATTGATAGCTTCTTTTTTGTAACTATTCAGTTTGGATCTTTTTAATTATTATCATAATATTTAAATACTTTACTTGTTGGTAATAATTGTTTTTATTAAACACTTTAGAATAAAATGACAAGGAAAAATCTGCAAACGTTTTATATAAAACCCGAGAAGGAAAAACTCAAGAGAAAGAAGTAGAAGTCAGGAAAGGTACAGTCCTCCAAAAAAGTAATGGCGGAGTGTTTTTTTATATAAAAAAATTTTCTACATAAGAAACTATTTCCAAATTTTTATATCCAGACCATATTTAGGTAGAGGATATACCTATAAAAAATCAGTACTTGGTATGTTCTCCTTCTGCATCAATGCAGACCCAAATGCGATCTGGCATACTAGTAACACATCTAAGAACTACATCATCAGGTATATTATTTCCACTCCTCCCTTGCTAACGCAATAAATGTCTCCTGTGACACATTCATTTTTGCACCACCATTGCCTTGACCCTCTTCTCTACATTGTGCTTGAGAATTGCCCAGATATTTTCGATCAGGTTGAGATCTGGGCTATATGATGGTCAAGGCAAAACCCGCTTCGGCAGATGCAATTCAAGACCTGCACAAACCTCCTTTGAAGTATGTTTGGGATCGTTATCTTGCTGGAAAACCCAGCTTTGATCCCTGCCAATGCTATTTGCATTGTCATACAAATTCTCATTGAGAATTTTTCGATAGAGGTGTCAATCCATGTTCTCCACGAACATACACATTCCAACTTTTCCACATGCACAAATTACACCCCACATGTGAAGTTTAAACAGGTGTTTTACCATTGGTGTAATGGGTTTTTCAGAGCGTGACCAAGCCAAACAAGTGTTTCAAAACATCTGCAAAGTTGTTTCATCGGAAAATACGACCTTGCGCCAGTTATAACGTGAATGGCTTTGAGCCCATACCAACCGGTTTTGCTTGGCTTGTTTGGTGAGAAGAGGGACATGTCTTGGTAAAGTAGCAACATAACCAAGTCTAGAGAGTTCGTTACGAATAGTTTGTTCAGTCGCCTCAAAATCTGTGTGGGTTTCCTCAAGTCGAGCCTTAATTTCACAAAGTGATTCAAATTTACAATTTTGCCGATCTGGCGGTGCATTTTTGGTGAAACTTTGCATGGACATCCAGAACGATGAATTTCTGGAATTTTGCCATTTTTGCGAAGGTGAGCTACATATTGTTCACAGGAGCAAAGAGGAACACTAGTCTTTTGAGAGATTTGTGTTGGACTTTTGTAGCCTTGTCGCCACAAGTTCTTAACCGCTTTGCAGTTCTCTTTTAAAGAAAAATTTTCCATTTGTCGAAGTAATATGCTTTACTAATCAAAATATATATTCAAATTCGAAGTAAACAAACAGTGTAGTACAAGTCTCAAAATATACCGATAGTAATCTAATATATCCCAACAGCAACTGATCGCACCATAAAAAGGATTACATGGCATAAAAGGCACCCCGCCATTACTTTTTTGGGGGACTGTATATTGAGATTAAGAAAGTAATTACAAATAATGATAAGGTTACCAACTCTCTCCACCTCACAAACTTCAGATATCAATGAAGATAAAACCAACAAGATATCATTTTTAACAACGAATATATTCATTGGTATTAATTGCACAAACTCAACTAATGAATAAATATGCATCTATTATAGCTAGAAGAAATCAAATAACAAGGAAAAAAGAAGTCATAGTAAATTGCCTACAAAAAGTATAATTTGACAATTTACTATTAATTTTAACATACATTGTTAATAATAATAGGAAAAGAGGTAGACACATTTCTTCTAACCCAAGTCCTAGTCGAAGGATCTAATCAAAAGCATTTCGGGCGAATACAATATAATTTATATTTATAAAGTTTATTTGTTAAAAAAAGTCATACATTTCCAATCGTTGATATGATTATTACATACATGTCATCCGCACCAACGGGAAGTGTACCTTAGAAGGGATCAAACTGAAGAAGCAAGCGAACAGATTAAAAGAAGGTGACATGCAAATAGCCATAAAGAAATCAATTGTTTTGAAACTGTGCGAAGCCAAAAAACCAGTTTCGACTTTTAATTTTAAGATATAATTTTAATTTGGTTTTGACTTGAGGTTGAGCTTGACCGGTCTGATCTGGTCTTTTGAGACTGGTTAACTCGATAGTATTTTGATGTGAAATGCATATTGCGAAGGTAGCTTTTGGTCAATCTCAATTATTTTACGTTTTACGGCCGAGTTCGAGTTAACGTTTTGATTAATTGCAAGATTTCATATACAATTAATTTAATTTGTGAATTTATCCTGATTACTGCCTCTTTCCTGTACTTAGAAAGCTTCAGCGAATCTGTAAGCACACTTTAAGATTGTTTTTGTTTCACTATTATTAAATTAATAATTGGTTAATTGGGGTAAGATTACGCGTAAATATTTAATAATGCATTGAAGTTTAAATAAATAAACGTGGTCACAAGGCCTCACTTTAGCACATAAAAAAATAAAAATCTAAATAAAAATATATTAATAAAATTCAAAAAATACGAAAGAGGCTATGTCACATGTCCAACATACGATTGGACGGCATTTGCAATATTTAAAATTAATATTAATAATTATAATTCACAATTTCCTTATTAAGAAGGATCCGCTGGTTCGTGGTTCAAAAAGGACTGGCAGGCTTTTAAAGACCAACACAATCTTAGATTCTATTATTCATATTGTATATATAACATTGTATTTAATGGTTGAACGACGGATGATTGTTACTAATGGGTAATAGGTAATAAATATTACGTACTATTAATAGTTCTTATTTGTATACAATATTGTAAATATTGTATTAATGTTTAAACAAATAGATCTAAAATGACGGCAACCATCGAAAATATATAATAATAATAATAATAGTAATTTCTCAAAAAATGCATCTTACGCGACCCTCAAAATTTAACATCAAAAATACCCTATTTAGTACTACTATATTAGTAATATTATTAATATAAAATTTATTTTGTATTATTGCATATTAATATTAATATTAATATGGGTTTCATTCATGGAAACAAAAAATTCTGCAGTATACAAATCGAGTATCCTTAATATTAAGTCTAAAACATTATTGTGAACTTCACGCGGTGCAGATCTTTAAGGGGATACGGACGAGCCACATAATAATTTAAATATATTAATATATACTTGAATACGTGACATCACAAGATTTGTTGATTCGAAGAAATATTTGTCTTTTGTACAAACAATAAAATTGTTTAAATCTCAAACACGAAAAAATCAAAGGAATATTCCTATCCAAGTTTGCTCGATATTCCCAATTGGTTGGAGCGAGTTAGTTAGTTAGTTACTGATTTCATTTGTTGATCTACTGACTACCTTCAAAGATTACCATGGCAAATCACAAGATAAAGAGTAATGGAAGAAGGCGTAAAGTCGCAGGCATCTTGGAGTAATTATTAATCAACATATCGTCATCATACACAGAAAACTTTCAATCAGTTGTAATCAAAGATCACCAAATACGAGAACCTATCTATTTTTCAACTCGATCAAACAATCTAATCCGCTTAAGCCTATTTCTATTCAATGATATCATTTTGCAATAGAGAGATTTTAAATGAATTTGATAGATGTATGGTTTATTTTAAAATGAAATAAATAAATAAATATGGAATAAGTTCGTTTATTTATCTTTCCTTCATTTACTAATTTTACTAATAAACTATACAATAATTCATTGTCTCGAAGCCAAAATTGTTGTTGCTCCCATACATATCCTTTGTTTACCCAATTAATTATCCTTTATTACAAATTACACAAATTAGGATTGTCGATGATTTTATATTTATTTATATTTAGAAAAAAACCACGTTACAAATTACATTATTGTGTCATCATCACTGACGCCAAAATTTAAAAAACTTTTTTTTACAAACAAAACAATAATACTTTTTTGATATTATAGACATATAGAGTATTTATATAAATATAGATTCATTTTATTATTTTTTTTTATTTCTGCTAATTTATTATTATTAGATGAAACTAACACATAATCTATAAAAAACATGCTTTTATTAAAATACAACTCATTACCTTCTGACAAATTAATAATATGTGAAAGCGTAGGTCCTTTTTTTAATCTAATATATTATTGTTGCATTACTAAATCTTTGTTTACTTATCTCCCTTTCGTTTCCTTTTTTGTAGACAATGTTAAAATTTTTGTATAATAAATTATCTTCAGACACTGGAATCTATTTTAACGTATGGGATTGGTCAATACCAGAGTTATATGGTATAGTGTTGGGTATGATGGTGAAATTGGATTTGAGTGGTTGTTTACAAATACAAGAATCAGAAATGTTGGATTTTATTATCGATGTTGAAAAAGGCTATTTTACAACTGATTATCATTCATTTTATCATGCGGCAGATGTTGTGGCCATGTTATACTACATGTTGGTTGATTTAGGTGCTGCCAAACATTTGACTCACTTTGATTCGATTTGTTTGATGATAGCTGGATTGTGTCATGATATAGGACATCCCGGTTTAAATAATGTTTACCAGGTTAATGCAAGAACGCCTCTAGCAATCAAATATAATAATCAATCTGTATTAGAAAATTATTCTTGCACACTGACAATGGAGTTGCTATCAAAACATAAATTGTTTCGTCATTTACATAACAACAACAACAACGATTTCCAAGGAATGGATCCACAACAAATTGACTTCACTTTGAAATCTTTGATAAAGAAAATAATTTTAGCAACTGATATGATGAATCATTATGAATTGTTAGAATCTTTGCATAATATTATTAATTTATCATCATCATCCACTTCTTCTACAAACATTTGTTCTTCTTCATCACCATCTTCTGATGAATCTTGTGGCGAGGAATTGGATAATGATAGTAGTAATGGTAGTGGTAGTTATTCATCAAGCTCCTCCATTGCTTCCTCACCTGAATATTTTTCAATGTCTACAAGTTCACCTTCAAAGCTATTAGATAAAGATCAACGTGATATTTTTTTAAAAGTTTTACTTCATGCTGCTGATCTGAGTAATGCTGTACGTCCATGGGATATATCTAAACGTTGGTCTGATTCTATTGTTGAGGAATTTTTTAAACAAGGTGACTTGGAAAAACAAAAAAACCTGCCTGTATCTCCAGATATGGATAGAGAACAAGCTCATCAGTCACAAATAAGTCTTGGTTTTGGTGATTTCGTTGTCAAACCATATTTTGAAGCATTGGCTTTATTTCTAAACGATGCTACAATCTTTCTTGACACTTTGGCAAAAAATCGTGTTTATTGGGATGAAATAAATAATAATAATAATAATAATAATAATAACAACAACAAGAAGAAGAAGAAGAAGAAGAAGACTGATTATGATGATAATAATTCACAAACAAGTTCTCCAAAATTTTCAAATATTAGAACTAGCATTTCTAAAGATAATAATAATACAAAAACAATCCTTGTGTCAAAGTTTATTGATAATTTATTACCATCATTAAGTTCAAAATCAAAAACACCCATATTAAAAAAATCATCACATCCCATTTCTACCACTAATAAAACAAAATCAATGATGTCAATCACCAATCCATCCCCACTATCATCGTCATCACCATCGTCACCATCGTCACCATCATCACCATCATCATCATCGTCGTCCTCGTCGTCGTCGTCTTCATCATCAATTAAAGGACAACAACGTCGTGTAAGTTTAGCTGCTGGTCTACTGATTATACCAGAGGATATCCAGGAAAAATTATCTCGAATGTCAACTCCGCATACTTCCTACCCGACAATGCATCATTTTTGTAGTGATAAAAGTGGAAAGATAAGACGTACTTTATCTGGTAGATCATATAGTAGTAATGCATTGTTAACCTCAACTCCATCAATCATCTAACATTACTGAATCTTGATGATAGTAATGACAATCTTGTAGATTCTGATTAAAAATCCAATACTCGTTAAAAACACCATTACCATTATATAATTATAATTGTTATCTTAGCCACCACATTCTTAATAACCAGCGTCTAATTCATTAGTTAGTTAATTAAATAGATAGATAGATTAGGTAGACAGATATAAATTTCTGCATTTATACATACTTGCATTCACACATTTACGCATGTTTACTCATCTTACACACTCAAAAAAATCACAATTCACATTTCATATTTTTTTAGCATAATAACAATGATTGATAGATTTCTTTCAAAATCAATGTAAATTTTTTTTTCTTTAGATTATACACATTCATACACACATATTTTACATATATATATATTTGCAGAAACCTAAAATAAAATTGCATAAAGTACAAATATTTCTTTGAAAAATATCAATAATTTTTTTTACAGGAATCTAACATTCTCAACACTCCAAATAATAATAACCATAATAATAACATATATTTCACTATTATTAGAAATATTTTTAAATGGTTACTTTATATCTAGTTACCAAAACTTTTATATTTATTAATAGAGATAAGTATAATTTACTATTGCAAAGCTTCTTCATCCAATTTATCCCCCAAAATTAAACTCGTTTCAAAACCCACAACTTTTATTGGTCTTGCAGATTCTTTAATTCCTCCAAAAATGAAGATGTAAGACCAAAATCAAGAATTAAATCCATGACCTTTCTCACATTATCATGGCTTCAAAGTTGCAATATATTTATCATTATCATTGCTAACACGATAAGTATCTTCATGAACATCTTTATCAATATTACCATCAAAACAAAATGTCTCAACGATACAATCACCAGGTCAATAACTGCGATTTTCAACACCTAATTAAATAGACAAAAAATTTATTTCTTATATCTATTTTTTCATATATGTTTGTTTATACATTGTAACTTTGTAGCAAAAGGTCTTGGCTTCAAAACCACGATTCGTTTTTTTGATGCTATATTCCTATTTTTGGAATGCTAAAGGATCTACAAGACCAAAAAAAGGTTGCAGGACTAGGTGTCTTGCACTTTACGATATATTAAACAATTACATAATTCTTATCTGATGAATGAATATTAATTGATGATTCCCACATTTTTCAACAATGAGCATAATTCTTTTGGTTTAAAGAGTGTGTTAAAATAATAAATAATCAAAATTATCGATTTAATCATTAGTATTAGTAATTTTTTATAGTGGAATCTACTAATACTGAAAGGCTAACCAATTGGAAATTATTTTCTGCGAAAAAAAATATAAAAGCAAAAATCAGGTATATATGTTGTTAATAGCACATAACATCTGTTTTGGCGTATTATCGCTGACTTAGTGGTAGTGATGTACACAAAATTACGAGCATGGTACAACTTCAATGGGGCGTTGGTTTACAAGATAATATTCTTAAAAGTTGTTTCTATGTACATTTTTTTATTGAAAAAGCTTAGTGGATCAAAAAAATATTGAATTATCAATTAGTTTATTCTCCAGTGTCGAGATAGTAATAATAACTTTTTCCAAAAATGTTGTTATTATTATTATTGGGAGGTTGTTCTTAGTATTAAAGGTATTTTGTATAATAGTAATGTTTCTAACACATGTAGAGAAATTTTTATATGATCGTAACTGTAATTTATTTTCTTTTATTAAATATTATTTATTAATTATTACTATTTATTAATTATTATCGATTCGTTAAAAAAGAATAACATTCTTTGGGGGTGAAGATGTATGTAAAGTAATTAATGAAGTATGATTTAAAATAATTGAAAAGATTGGGGAAATAATAGAAATAATTTAATATTTATATTTTTTATATGTAATCCTAAAAGTAAATTTGAAAATATAAATATTAGTTAATAACAATTATTATTATAACAATAATTAAAATAATCAATCAAGATTACCATTGAGCGCCATATAGTGTTAATAAGCCAATTGATCCAACACCAATTTGAATTTTAGTAGCAGTAGGTTTCTTATAAATCCAGCCAATCAGCATTCCAGCTAAAGCGATATCTAACGTAGCGCTTAGAATAATTGTTTTTTTTGATAATTTTTTTGATTTTTTATCACTTCCTCCTCTAGATGTATAGTTGTCATCTATTCCACCACTGCTTATTGTTATTATACCTTTAGAAGCACTAGGTTTGTAAGAATAACTGGAGGTGTTGTGGAAGGTGGAATTAGCTTCTGTTTCACTATTATCATGTTCTTTATTATCAATATCGGTATCTTTTTTCAAAACTTCTGCATATGATGGTGCTGCAGCCATATTTACTACAAAGAAGCAAAAAAATATTTTTAAAAGTAAAAAAAAAACGAATTTTGCAATATTTATTATTAATGATCCCCAACATTGTCGACATCATGACATCATCAGCATTATGACATCATCGATAATATCAACTTAAGGGTAGAGTGATCCACGTATATAGTACGACTATAAAACTATACTAATTTAACGGATAAGTTTGGTCCAAGAAATTTATCCGCTAAATTAAAAACGAGAAATTTGGAATTAGCGGATTTTATAATAAAAATCATGTGACATCAGTTAAATTTAAAAAAATTAACTATATAAACAACAAAAAAAAATTTAAATTTATTTTAATAAATAATACTTGAATACTTGAGATAGATTCCGAACTTGTTCTGGATTGTGTTCTATTAATAAATGCTCAAAAGCAAAGAGGACACATGAAGTACAACTTATGGCTTGATCATTCCAAATTATGGTGAGAAGTTTTGACGTAGTGGGTTGCAATCAGGGCAAGATTACTTCATTTCATTAGTTGTAATGTTTTCTGTGTACTATAGACAAAAAAAATTATTTAGATGAAAGAGAATTCGAAATTACTACACAAGTTTGCATGAGTTCGTGACTTCTGTTCTTGATCAAATTAAACAATACACTAAAGTTGTTGCTGACACTGGTTATTTTGAATGTAAGAGTTTTTTCAATAAATTAATAAATTCTTCAACCAACACCAATCATAATTTTTATCAATTAATCCTATTTATACAAGAACGATTGCCAAGTATAAGCCTCAAGATGCAACAACAAACCTTTCTTGATTTTACAAGCCACACAAAAACCTAATTATGCTCATCATTTCACAATATATTCCACATATCTATTATATAGATCAATTGATAAAAAAGTTGAATTAGCAACTGATAAATTGGTAAAATTGGAGAATACTTATAATATCTTAATATATATATATATATAACTCACGCAAATACATAATTATAGTTGATTAATTTTGATAATGAAATTCTTAAAATTATTCCTGGGCGAGTTTCAACTGAAGTAGATGCAATTTTATCATTTGACACTGAAGGGACTATTGCTAAAGCTAACTGTTTGATTGGACTTTATGAGGAAGCTGGTATTGGTAAGGAAAGAATATTAATCAAGATTGCTTCTACTTGGGAAGGCATTAAAGCTGCTTAATACTTGAGAAAGAAAGAATCCATTGTAATCTCACTTTACTTTCTCTTTCCCTCAGGTTATTATTAAATTCTTTTTACATATTTGTTTGTTTTCTTGCTCCCTGTTTCTCTTCCTCTCATATATAATAGGCAGTCGCATGTGCTGAGGCAGGCGTAACTTTGGTTTCACCATTTGTTGATCGTATTCTTGATTGGTATAAGAAAAATACAGGACAAGATTTCTCAGCCAAAGAAGATCCAGGTGTAAAATCTGTCACTAAAATTTATTATTATTGTAAAAACTATTGTTATGGGTGCTTTATTCCGTAACACAGGGGAAGGCGAAGAATTAGCTGGTTGTGATCTTTTGATTATTAGTCCAAAATTGTTAGAACAATTACATTCTGATACTAAAAAAACCATTAAACGTAACCTAAGTCCTGAAAATGGTAAGTTATTTGTGTTTATGTGTAAAATGTTTGTATATACATAATGCATGTATATTATGCATGCATACTATTTATATACGTCAAATATACGCACTTCACAACAAATTGTTAATCGTGGTTTATAATTAGTTAAGAAAAAGTTACCTTTGATGAAAAAGGTTTCAGATGGGCACTTAATGAAGATGCTATGGCTACAGAAAAACTTGCTGAAGGTATTCGAGATTTTGCAAAATTAAAGACTCACTTGAGAGAGCTTTTATCTGCTTGATTCTTTTTCTTTTTCCATCACACGCATCTACATATATTGTGAGTATGAATGAACATAGATAAACAATTATAAGTATTAATTAATTAGCAAAATATCCAATTAAAATTTTTTTGGGGGGAAAAGAATATAATAATAACCTGAGGGAAAGAGAAAGTAAAGTGAGATTACAATGGATTCTTTCTTTCTCAAGTATTAAGCAAGCTTTAATGCCTTCCCAAGTAGAAGCAATCTTGATTAATATTCTTTCCTTACCAATATCAGCTTCCTCATAAAGTCCAATCAAATGGTTAGCTTTAGCAACAGTCCCTTCAGTGTCAAATGATAAAATTGCATCTGCTTCAGTTGAAACTCTCCCAGGAATAATTTTAAGAATTTCATTATCAAAACTAATCAACTATAATTATGTATTTGTTTGAGTGATATATATATTTATATTAAGATATTATAAGTATTCTCCAATTTTACCAATTTATCAGTTGCTAATTCAACTTTTTCATCAATTGATCTATATAATAGATATGTGAGTATATTATGAAATGAATGGTCTTGCGTGTAACAAATTAATTACCCATTTTTGCTTTTAGCATATTTAATAGCTGAATCAACCAGATGAGCATAATTAGGTTTTTGTGTGACTTGTAAAATCAAAGAAAGGTTTGTTGTTGCATCTTGAGGCTTATACTTGGCGATCGTTCTTGTATAAATAGGATTGATTGATAAAAAAATTATGATAGGTGTTGGTTGAAGAATTTATTAATTTATTGAAAAAACTCCTACATTCAAAATAATCAGTGTCAGCAACAACTTTAGTGTATTGTTTAATTTGATCAAGAACAGAGGTCATAATTCTTTTGGTTTAAAGAGTGTATTAAAATAATAAATAATCAAAATTACGATTTAATCATTAGTATCAGTAATTTTTTATAGTGGAATCTACTAATACTGAAAGGCTAACCAATTTAAAAGCAAAAAATCAGGTATATATGCTGTTAATAGCACATAACATTTGTTTTGGAGTATTATTGCTGACTTAGTGGTAGTGATGTACACAAAATTACGAGCACGGTACAACTTCAATGGGGCGTTGGTTTACAAGATAATATTCTTAAAAGTCGTTTCTATGTACATTTTTTTATTGAAAAAAGCTTAGTGGATCAAAAAAATATCGAATTATCAATTAGTTGATTCTCCAGTGTCGAGATAGTAATAATAACTTTTTCCAAAAACGTTGTTATTATTATTATGGGGAGGTCGTTCTTAGTATTAGAGGTATTTTGTATAATAGTAATGTTTGCATGTAGAGAAGTTTTTATATGACCGTAACTGTAATTTATTTCTTTTATTAAATATTATTTATTAAATATTATTATTTATTAATTATTATCGATTTGTTAAAAAAGAATAACATTCTTTGGGGGTGAAGACATATGTAAAGTAATTAATGAAGTATGGTTTAAAATAATTGAAAAGATTGGGGAAATAATAAAATAATTTAATATTTATATTTTTTATATGTAATCCTAAAAGTAAATTTGAAATATGAATATTAGTTAATAACAATTATTATTATAACAATAATTAAAATAATCAATCAAGATTACCATTGAGCGCCGTATAATGATAATAAGCCAATTGATCCAACACCAATTTGAATTTTAGTAGCAGTAGGTTTCTTATAAATCCAGCCAATCAGCATTCCAGCTAAAGCGATATCTAACGTAGCGCTTAGAATAATTGTTTTTTTTGATAATTTTTTTGATTTTTTATCACTTCCTCCTCTAGATGTATAGTTGTCATCTATTCCACCACTGCTTATTGTTATTATACCTTTAGAAGCACTAGGTTTGTAAGAATAACTGGAGGTGTTGTGGAAGGTGGAATTAGCTTCTGTTTCACTATTATCATGTTCTTTATTATCAATATCGGTATCTTTTTTCAAAACTTCTGCATATGATGGTGCTGCAGCCATATTTACTACAAAGAAGCAAAAAAATATTTTTAAAAGTAAAAAAAAAACGAATTTTGCAATATTTATTATTAATGATCCCCAACATTGTCGACATCATGACATCATCAGCATTATGACATCATCGATAATATGATATCAACTTAAGGGTAGAGTATACGTAACACGAATCTACTATGATCTACAATGGCTAATTTTGATTTTACCCAGTTTAAACCTTTACTTCTATACTAAGAAAAAACTTTACTGCCTGTTGTTAACACTACACTGGTTAATCAACATTAACATTAATGCCGGACCTCCAGAGTTCTATACCGCTCTGATAACAAATCGACAATTTAAATTCTACGGTTTAATTCCGACCACAAAGGTGTTTTAACATTAAGATTGAGTTTTATTACGAATAAAACTCTAAGCGTAGGAAATTTTTGTGGTGGATCTACGAATATGTAACGATCAGACCAAAAATGGCGTCTCTGATAAGAAATGGACCCTCGCTACCATGGTATAAAAATTACAGACTATGTATGTATTTAGAAACATAGACACATTATTGTTTCAAAATCAGTTCCTTAAAAGTTTCATTCTTGTCTGCAATACATCATGATCTCAGAAATTTCACAAGAATAATTAAACGATAGACTTTTGGGGATCATACCATCAACTAGAGCAAAAAAAGTTTATAGCTATTAATAAAGAAAACTTACAATCCTACTGGAGATGATCTGGATGCCTAAAAAAATATTTCAGAGAAAAATTTGTTATATAGACAATATTAGCAGTTACTCGAGTTTCATCCAGATGGTATAATATGACTCACTAGAACAGTTAGAAGTTTATAAGTGATTAAGAGGAGAAAATGGAGAAAATGGCTCATTTATTGGAAGAAGTAGCAGTAAAGAAAAATAATGATGTTATTTCGAAAAAAATTAGAATATTTACTTTAGTAATTGGGGTGTTAAAAAAATTATTTTGTAGAACGGTCTTTAATTAATAATTAATTTAAAAAAAATTCTCTAATAATCATTTTAATGATAACAACATTACTACCAACCATCTCAACTATATATAATTACCATTATAATCTATATAATATTAAGGAATTCGACTTTTGAATAGTGTATATCGATCAATAGTTTCCAATGTGATATTGGGTTTTTCTTTCCCCAATAAATTATCCCTTGTGTCATCAAGTAACTTATTTTTTATTTTCTGAATAAATTACAAAAATTTAATTAAAATTAAAATTAATTAATTAATTGTGATAAAGAGAGAAACATATTAATAATAAATAAACATAATAATAATAATTACCACTTGATCTTGTTCTAAATTGTTAATTTCTTCAAGTTTTTGAGCATTAGCAAGATCTTCAAGATTACGTTTTTCCATTTTTGAATATCTTTTAGAAGCAAAACAAAGTAGATTTATACCAACTAGCAATTTTATAAATATCATACTAGCAAAACAAAAATTCGCAATTAATTTTTCTAAACCTATATAATTCACAAATAATAATAATAATAATAATAATTGTAGTAAGATTACCTACACAATAAATAATATGATACCATATAAAATCCATACCGCACTAGGTAATGAGGCAACATTGGCCATCGGATTACGGCTACTTTGTGAATCTTCTTCTATTTCAAGTATCAAATCAAAAATCATTGTCACAGTTTGTATTGATACACGAATTGTCTAATGATAATAGTAAATTATATTTCATTAGTAAAAAAAAATTTTTTTTTTCACAAGGAAAAATAATTATAATAATAATATCTATAATTACAAGACATGCTAACGGTATTGCAGCAAAACCAATTCTACGTGAAACCATGGGTGATTGATCAACAAATGTCTAATAAGAAAAATTAATTTTTTTTGTGATAGGGAGTTAATTTTCAAAAGAACTTGGAATAATCTCTGATTCCATTCCAAATTTAATACTTAACTGATTTATCGAGGTCATTGACTCCACCAGGAGGAAGTCTAGTTGGATTACCAACCACCAAGTCTTTTGATAATACATCAATAAAAGTTTCATAAACACTTGGTCTTATATGATTAAATTTAGTGATGAATGCATGCTTAAGCCAATCAACACATATTTCAGATGCAAAAACAAAAAATACTGGAGTCAATAGTGTTTCGAGAGTTGTCATTTTTGGAAATAGTGGGATGAATGAAGATGGCAAAATTGAAAAAGGTGATGGAGGTGAACCTGACAATTCGATTAGATTACGAATTGTGATTACTGATAAAAATAACGCTAGTTGAAAACGTTCTACTATATCTATTAGATGTAGAATAAAAGTTTATGCAAATAAGTAAATATTTATATGTTGGTGGAAAACCATCTATATCTATTAATATATATGCAATATCTTTCTGAAATTTCATATTATAATGTAATAGTTTACCAGCACAACTTAGTTGGAACAAATTTTCTTTTTCAAATCTTTTAAATACTGATCCTTTAATTTCGATGAATTGATTTGACAATAATAATGTCAGTAAAGCATTTGAATAGGAATTGATTGCCACGTTAAGTGTAATTGCTTGATAAAATAATATTGTCGTATGGATTACTTTTTATTTGCAATTTTTTATATGCGAATTAAGGATTTTTTTATAATAGAATATATAATTGAAAAATTTAAAAATCATACCATTAAAAAAATAAATATTAAAAAAGGATACGTATATATAGGAAAGCCAAAATAAAGAAAGTAATTGGCCTTAGATGATGACGATTGTTATATTTAATCTTTATATCATAACCAAGAGTAGATTTAGAAAATAAAGATTCAAGAATATCTCCACCAAACGAGCAACATAATCTATCAAGTATCTATCAAGTATTCATTTGAATAATTTAAATCAATCAATTAATTAATATAATTAGAAAATTATTGGCAATCTCATTAATTATTAATATTATCATCTCACGAGCTTACTTCAAGAGCATTAAATATCACGTATAATTTAATGACTGATTGACCACGGATTGAATGATACATTTGAGCAGAATCAATCCCTTGTAATGCTATGCACACGAGTATTATCAATAATCCTTTGAGAAGATCGCATTTCTGAGATGAATTAATTATATTGAATTGTCTAACAAAGATGAACCAATCATCAATGAAAGAATTGAAATATGGATATAAATTAATTATTAATTAAATTATTAATCAAATTTATTAGAAAAATTAAATAACTAAATAATGAATTACTTTGATATTTCTCCACTTCTGCTATTAATCTTATTATTATCGTTGTTGTTGTTGTTGTTGAAATATATCAAGTTTTTAAAGATTAAATATAAAGCCAATAATATTCTTAAAGGCAATATCGTAAAAGTGTAAAGAAATGAATCAAAGCAAATAAAGAAACCAAACCACATTATCTAAAATAATTAAATGATCAAAATTTTAATAATTTAATTACAACGTTCATTTTATTCGCTCATTTACTTTTTAATCCCAACGTTACCTTTTCGATAGCAAAAGGTATGGCCAAAAAGTTGGTTACTCTTTCCCTTTTAAGTTCTTGTAAAGTATCAAAATCTGATGCTGTCAACTCATCTTTAAGATAATCCCATAGGGTCAAGAACCGATCTGAAATTGTGCTTCCATTAAAACTTTTAATGAAAGTTACTGCCATCATATCAATGTGTGTGGATTGAGAATAATTGAAATTAATTAATTGAATTAAATTAATTGATATTAATATTTGTCATTGATGAGGATAAATACTTTATTATTATCATCTAAATGAATGAAAGTCGCCACACATTCGTGCTTTTTTTTATTTATTATTATGCACATAAATACCTAGACTTGTGCAATGTATTAAGAGAATTATCCAATTGCTAAATTTGATAAAATCGACTGTTAATCAATTTTATTGCCAAATTTGACAAAAATTTGTAACACGGGAAGTAATAGTGCAAGACACCCACCTATATACATGAAAATAATTTTGTTTTGGGGAATCTTCAACCAAGCAACATTTTATATGATAAAAACTTATTTGATAAATTTTTAATTGGCCTGGCAAGATGAAATGGATCGTTACCCATTTTTCTTGAATTCAAAAACCAATTAGTGACATTATGAAGAAAACTCGATTGTATCTGTTAGAAAATCGTTTTCTAAATAGATTATTATACATTAATTTATATACATGTGGTAATTAACATCTTTTTTAAAAAAATAGATTACTTTGCTAATAAAAATTATTAAATAACAATAATAGTAATAATTACATATATAATTACACAAGAGAAAATTTAGTATTGAATGCCAGTTGTCTATTTATCAGGTATAATTCATTAATGATAAAGGCTTTTATTTAAAAAAAACCCAATTTTGTTTTTACAACCAATGTTGGTGATGCTGCCTCTGTTAATGAACGACTTGGATTTTTTGAAATTTTTTTTTCAGCTACTGCTTACAACAATGGACACAAATGAATATTCTGTGAACAATCCTGAAATATAGATTTTTATGGAATTGGTTTTTTTTAATTTTTAATTTTTTTCCTTTTTTGTAAAATTTAATGTTTTATTGCATTAATTCAATTCTACATGCAACATGTTAAAAATATTCATAAACGATGTTTGTAAAAAAAAAGAATAAAATCCATGTAACGTCATATTCTCGAATTTTGATGATAATCTACCAACACAAGAAAAAAAAAAATAATAAATTTTTTTAACAACATTCACCTTGTTTTTTGATCTCATACTTTCCAACAAATTATGTTTTAATAAATGTGTTTTCAGCAACTTAAAATTAAATGTTAGATACTTGTATATCAAGTATTTCTATACAACTACAACGTTTTTGTCTTTATTAACAATCATTCCTAAAATGGATAATTATGTTACACCAATTTAATTCCGTTTCTTTTTCTTTTTAATTTAAATAATAATAATAAAATATATTAATCAATTATTCGATATGTCAAATATTCCATATATCAAATCAAACCAAATCACCTTTCCAATTTCAGCTAAATCATCATTGATTTCGCTCTCATGCAACTTAACAGAAACTGTTGGTCGCGAAAGCTGTCAAAATAAACAAATTAATCAGTTTAACAATCACTAGATCATTTGTTATTATTGTCATTATATGAATTAGAGGATCGAGTACCTTTGTTTTTTTAACTTTAACTTCTGTTTCTTCTTTTACACGTGTACGTAATTTTCTTTGGGGGTGGTATCTTGTACTGGATTCTATCACAGAATCTTTTGCATACATGATATATATAAATATAATTAAAATTATTATTGAATTCTGATAAATTATAACTAATATCTTACCACTTGTTACATCAAAACCTTCATACTCTTCTTTTATTTTTTTCTTACGTTCATCTATATCTGCTAACATTTGTTCTTTCAATCCTTGTTTTTCTGTCTAATTTCAAAAAAAATAAAAGTTGACGAGAAAAGAAATAATAATAGGATCGAATAAATCAATCGTTTAAAAATCAGACCGTATAATCTTTTTCCACTTGTTTGATCTCGGCTTCAAACATTTTTTCCACGCATTCAAGTCTGTAACTTCTATATAATCTTGCTTTTTCAAGCATTTGTTCACGTTTTTCTATCAATTGTTGTAATTGTTCTTCATATTCAGGATGGATTCCTTCTCTCATTGCTTTAATATCTAGATCAATTTGATCCAAATTTTCTTTATATATTCTAATTTATAATGCACAAAGTTTACCAAATTGGCCAAATTTATTATCATCATAACAAATAATTACAAATTATACCCACTCTTCCTTTTTAAAATAAAATTCATTGTTTAATTTTTTTAATTTATCAAGAATTTCTCCTCTTCTTCCTTTTTTATTACTGTTATCATGTGTTGCTGGTTCATGAAATTCTAATTATAAAACAATATTGTGTACGTAAAAATGTTTATATATTACATATATTATGTGCGCTTGCAATTATATTTATGTCTATTTTCAAAACAAACCTTCGAAATTTTCTATTTCTTTATCGTCGATACTTATCCTTGCATTTTCTTCTTTTTCTTTAAATTTTTTTGAAGACTCTCTACCATTTTCAGTCTCAACACCTATGTGAAATGTATTTTGCATCATATTATCATATTCTTCAACTATTTCCTCTTCGGAAGAATTTCCTTCGCAGTAATTGGGTTTAGTTGCTAATTGTCGTTGCGCTCTTTTTGAAAGTGGCTTGTTTGAAAATCTATGAGCAGAAGGAGGCATTTGTTTTTTATAATAATAAAAAATTTATTCAGATTATTTGATTAATTTTTGTTGTTGTTGTTGTTGTTATATAGAAAAATTTTTTTTAAAAAAATATATACTATGCTCTATCACAGGGGTCATAAATAAATACTGCTACATATTTGCTATGGTGTCACGAAAATTTGCATCAGATCCTCTTTTTTTTTTGCGAAATGTTCACTGGAACCTTTCGAACTAGTGAACAACCTGTTCGTTTTGTTCTTGAGAATGTATATTTAAATGAGCTTCATGCTCTGAGGCGCTTTGAAATCAGTAACATTTCACAGTATACAATACTTGTAAAATTACGATCAAACCTTGGATCCCAGATAGCCTTTCAACTTTCCAACGAAAATCTTCCAGATCTAGACTCTCGTGATGCTTGTTCGCCTGATTTACCAACTAGTTTATCTGAGAATCCTTTAACAAATATTACGACAAATACTGTAGCTGCTGCTGCATTTGGTGCCTTCTGTGACAATGTTAATGGTTATAAATTCAATCAGCTTTTCAATTATGTTAATCATATCGATGAAGTTGAAATTCCTCCAAGCTCTTCTCAAAAAGTCATATTAGCCTTCTTACCCGAACCTCTTTATAAAGCTCAAAGATCAGAAATGAATCATTCTTCTGAATTACAATCAACCGATAATGTCACTGGGCCAACAACTTCTGACAATAATCAAGATGACACTGAAGAAACAACAGGAGACTCAAACATTTTTGCCACTTCAACAGAAGACGAAACTTATGATTTTTTTGAAGTCAATGGACTTTTATTCTTTTTTGTATATATTATAGATAATATTAATAGTGACATAGATAATTCTTCTAAGCATAATGAAACGCAAAATTTAATTTCAAATCGCACCTCATCACCATCTATAAATGTGACATATTATTCCGAAAATGATCAAGGTATTTAATCTATATATATTTATGGCTGTAAAATTGCAATAATTAAATTTTAAAAATAATCAGTATTTAATTTTTTTAATATATATGCACACACACATATATAAGTTAATAATTTAAACAAAATTATTATTGACAATTCAATTTATCGTGATGTCGATAATATCAGTAATACAAATAAAGCAGATTATCAGGTCACCATAAAATTTCATTCAACTGTTTGTAAATCAGTATTATGGACAGATGTTGGAGAGACAGGAATTAATTTTGATGACTGTGTGAATGGTGGCACCTACTTCAAAGATTTTACAATTTGGAATAGATCAGAAATCGAGTTATATTGGCTTTTAAACACTGTGGATCTAACAAATTCAAAAAGTGAAGATATGTTGAAATTTACAGATTATGATACTGGTGAACCATTAGATTCCAAACCAATACCAAGTTACTCTCATAGAAGAATTAGAGTCACTTTTCGACCTAAAGAGATTGGAGAATTTAGTTATGATCTGCAATTGGAAAATGCTAACGATCCATCTAATGTTTTGCAGAGTAGAATCCATGCTGTTGTAAGATCAGTATTAAGAGAAGAACTATTAGTTGTAAGTAGTGTAAATAATATTCTTGATTTTGGTGACTGTTGTGCAGGAGTATGGAGTAAACAGCAATTGGTTTTAAAGAATGTCAGTGAAGTACCATTAGAAATTCATTTTGGAGCAGAGAATGCAGAAGTTCAATTTCATCTAAAAACAGATGATTTAATAATAAATTATAATAGATTTGATATTGATGAATCTAGAACATCTTACCATCAAATAACTGGTATTGATGTTTCTTCACCAACAAACACCCTTATCAACACAAGTTCAACAAGTGAAATATCACGTGCTGGTAGTGAGATAAGTTCTCGCACCACTTCACCTACTCCTCCCATTCAAGAAAGTGACAAATTTGATTCATCTTCGGGAATTTCTTCTTTATTAATTAATAACCAACTTAAATTTCAAACATCAGGGTTAATAAATAGAAGTTTTGAGAATAGTATAAATGATTCAGATTTAGAACCATTTGTAAATAATTCATTAATTAATGAACAATCGATCAAAGGGTTATCAGACAATTATGAGTTATATCCAGATAGTCCAGATGGATTGGCACAAATAGAAGAAGTTGTATTTGGGCCAGGAAAAGAAAGCACTGTTCAAGTTTCTTACCGTCCAGAAAAAGATGCCTCAGCAAACAATTACAAGGCAGGCATTCTGACTCGCCGTACATTTCGTATTATATTAAAATATTCACCTCTGAATTTAGCATCAACCAGCTTGAGTTCAAATGAGCAAGAAAGAAAAATTATTCAATGTAGGGCTCGTAGTTGTACCTCTTTTGTCAAAGTTAGCCCAAAAGAAGTGAATTTTGGTGACACTGATGTAGGCACACTTAAATCCATCCCAATTACCATTTATAATTTATCTGAATTAACAGCTAGAGTCAAATTAGAATTTGTTTCCAAGGTGTTAAATTGCATCAGGAATGAAATAGTTATTCCTCCAAAACTTTCAACAGAAATTAAACTTGATATGTATCCCAGGAAAGTTAATGTTGATTACCGCAAACAAATAACTGTTGTTAATTTACAAAATCGTGATAATGATCAAATCATTGAAGTACATAGTACAAATATTGATAAAAACCGTGTCACTTTCCATTCCTTGTTCTATCGAATTTTAACATCTACTGGAAGCAACTTTATTGATTTCGGAACAACTGTTGTCAATTCACCAAATATCCGTACATTTACCATTGACAATATCAGCACAAAAAAATTGATTTTAGAGATAACATCATCATGGCCCGAAGAAATACTAATTTATCAAAAACATCCAAAGGCCGAGGAATTGTCTCAAACAATTAACCCGTTATTAGACAATATAAATGATGAAGACATTGTTAATGGAAATATTGAATCAGAAACATCTAGATCCAAACTAGAAAGACGAGAAAAACTTTTAGAATCAATAAGAGATCGGCGATTGTCAAAAAAACATCATATCAACAACATTGAAACAACATCAACTAGTGGAATTTCCTTAACAAATACTTTAGTTGATGAATTTCATAGTGTTGTTTCTAACAAAAGACATGCATCACATGCTTTTTTAGATAATTCTATAACAGATATATCATCTTCATCCAGTGCTGCTTATTTGGATTTAGCAGGATCACCAAATTTAGATCCAAAACATTCCCCAAGAAAGAGACCATTAAAAACCTCATTAAGTAAAACAAGTGGAATGGGAGTCAATAATACAATAGAGAGAATCAACAAGAATATAAATCCAGTTATGACTAATTCAATAAGTTCAACTGCTATTAGTTTTTACAAAAAAAATTCAATCAATACTACAACTCATCTCATTAGAAATTCTGGCTTCAACTTAAATGAAAATAACGTAGCTGATACAACCAAGGAAAATACTGAAGGATTGCAATACAAAGAGTCAAATAATAATAATATTGGGGGAATTGTATCATCAGCAACTCACTCAAAAGTACCTCCTGACTCTTCAAGATTTTCATGCATGACTTTAGATACATTGATTAGTACACTTGAAACTAACAATCCTACATCACCACTACTGTTTCCAAAATCAACTGCAGAAGAGGCACATGTACGTAGACACATTGAATTACTTTTGGAATTAGAAAAGCGAATCAGAGACCAACAATTGGTATCAGTTAGGATGGTGGAAATTTCACCTTCTAGTGAATGTCAGATAATTGTTATTTCCACACCAAAAAGTCACATTAGGAGTAATGTACAAGGATCTCCAAAGAAATATGATGCCAAAGTATTCTTACGTTTAATTGACTTTGATCGAGAGATCCAACAACCTCAGTTTGAAAGTTTGTTGCATGGTGACCAATCTCAAATTCCTGTAAGAGAACTCATGGTCAATGTTACTTTGTGTCAATCTATCATGGATTTGGGGCAAAAGAACATAAACTTTGGAAATATTGATAAGCATGAACGTCGTAAAAAAACTATTATTATACAAAATAGAAGTGAAATTCCTTTGTTGTATAATATTCGCAAATCTGGATCGATTGCTTCTGGTGACATTGTATTTAGAGTTGGAAAGTCTGGTGTTGTTCGTGGATATGGTAAAAAGGAAGTAGAATTCACTTTTAATCCAAGTCTTGCAGGCCAATTTCATGAAAAACTCATGATTGAAAATGTCCAAGATCGTGATAATAATCAAGTTCTTTCATTAAAAGCAATTGTTCGCAAACAATCAAACTTTACCATTCAACCTTTAAATATAAATTTTGGTGTTTGCTTGATCAATGAAAGTTGTACACAAGTTCAACAAATTACTATCTGCAATACAAATAAACAGTCAAGAATGTTTGAAGTTCGGGTAGATCCGCTTGAACTCAAATTTAGTTGGTTTATTGCAGAGTTGAATTTTTTTGTTCCTGAAGAAAAAGATGGAAATTCTAATGTCACAGGTATAATTAGCAAAGAGATGGAAGAAGAAATAGAAAGTTTGGAACAAAAGGTTAAAATTGCTAGGCGTAAAGGTCACGAAGAAAAGGTTAAAAAGTTAGAGAAAAAACTTGCCAACTTACGAAGAGGAGAAGCAGGCGGAGAGATTATTTATGAAAATGAACCTTTAGATAATGATGATATTAGATCCTTAAATGACTCAAAAGAAGAAAGAATTGGAATATTTCATGATGGCAAATCAACATCTTCTGAAGAAATCCCTGGTATTGATAGTGCAACTATGACTAATAGAAAATTATTTCATGCTGAAAATTTTTTAGAAAAGCAGTATAGTCGAACATCTAATAACAATAGCAATGTTGGTCAAGCGAAAGAAGCAAATAAATATAAGAAAACCTCTTCATCAATTATTTTTTCAATTAATTCAAGGTCATCAAAAACGATTTCTGTTTATTTTCGAGCCATTAGAATCAATGTACAAACTGAATTTGATGACTCATTGGATGCGGATCAAATTTCTCAAGAAATCATTAATGGTCGTATATTTGTTCATGAATATAAAAATACGGATGTTACTAAGCATGTTAATTTCAAAGCTGTAGTTTGTAATGACCATTCTAGTTTTTTGCAAGCTTTGTCAGAAGAAACATTCGATAATAGCAATAATAATAATAATAATGAAAACAAATATGCAGGAACAGTTTTTAACTCAACCAATGAAGCAGTCGATTTAGAATTTCCTGGAAAAGGAAAAGTTACTTCTTCATCATCATTGTCGATGTTACAACAGGGACAATCTCATTTGATTAGCTCTCCTGCTTTGCAAGGGTTTGATACCACTTCAACAGCATTTACCAATATATCACCAGTTATCGAATTGCCTCAATTTCAATTATCTGAACATATTGGGCTAGAAATTCAAAATCTATTATTGGAACCCAAAGTTCTTGATATTGGAAGGCTTGAAATTAATCAAAGTCACAATTATTATTTTAAATTATTTAATAAAAGTGATACCACCCTGAAATATGAAATTATTATACCAGAAAAAGAACAAGGGTTTTTTTTCTTTGAGAAAATCATTGATAGTTTATCACCAAATGACATTCGTCGTGTAGATTTTACTGTGATTGCAAATTCAGTTGGACATCAAGCACATTCATTAATTATTCATAATTGTGTTACCAATTCTGAGCTTAGTTTTACTTTACATGGCTATGTACATTATCCTCGATATTTGAGATTTCCCTCACTTGGTGATGATGGGCAATCTGTTTTAAATTTAGGATACTGTTATGTGGATCCTGGCAGGAAATTTTCGCAAGTAGCACCTTTGATAGTGGAAAATATTACTGAAGATGATGTTTACATAACCTGTCAAAGTAATTTATCATTACAAGTTTCAGTATTTCTTGATGAAAACGGAGAAAAAGGTCAAGTTGTGGAAACTTTACTAAAAAAAAAATCCATGATGACAGTTTGGGTGGCCCTACAACCTAATTTACTTGGCGGTATTCCTACTACTAGTAGAAGGACCTCTTCTATCAATGCCAACAATACAGGAAGTTTGCAATCCGTAACAGGAACTACAAATTTGTCTGATCGAAATGCAATAGCTAATGGTGAATGTCGAGTATTGATTGGTGGAATAAAATTTTCAGTTCAAGTTTTAGAGGGCATCCCTTCAATTTCACCAAGCGCTAATTTTGCGCAGGATATAAAAGGTCAAGAGAACAAAACAGAGTCATATACTGTGATTACTCAAACAGTTAAATTTACTTCTTTAATTGGCCTATCCACACTTTCAGTATCAAAAACTTTAATAAACTTGGGAACTACAAAAAAGTTGGGAGGAATATTTTATGGCTCTTTTGACATTCGTAATGTGTCAAGTCGTCTTCCTTTAGATTATTCAGTTGAATGTTTAAGTGGTAATATAATTCTGGATTGTGCAGGAGGTTCGTTGGAAGGCTGGGAATTAAAAGGCACCTCAGGTGAATCCCCTGACCATGGAGTCAATTCTTTAGCTGAATTTGGACAAATTGCTCAAAACAAGGTCAACACGAATGACAAATCATCAGATATTATTAATTTTAGGGTCATCTCAACAAAATTCGGATTGTTTCGAGATAAAATTATTATAACTAATAAAAATAATACAGGACAAAATGTAGAAGTGGAAGTTCGTTTATTTGTAGATAATGAAGATCTTTGCTTTTTAACAAAAGATAATCAACAATTATTAAAAGGTAATAATAATTTGGAGAGAGCATTATTAGACAAAGAAAATGATAAATTATCATCCATTGAATGGAACAATATTTCAGTAACAATCGCTGGCCCCTCTTCTGAAACACAAAATTTTGACTTGGATGTTTCTAATTGTGAAATGAATTTGAAGGCGATAATTCAAAAAGGTTATCAAGCAAAAACAGTCCCATTATATGAACAATGTATTGAGATATCTAATCAATCAACAACAAAGACCTTAAAGATATTTCCAACTAGTGATTTAGCTGTTCAAGTTCGATGGGCTCCTTTTGGTGAAGTAAAAATAATTGAAATGTTCGATAATGAAGTATCGGATAAAAGTCAAATCCCATTTAAGATTTGTGGCAAATTAATTGAGCTAAAGCCAGGTAATAAGGCCCACCTTTATTTAAGTTGTCCACAGCCTAATTTTTTATCTTCAGAAGAAATAAATACGCTAGCAACAGGGCGTAAGGTTACTGTTAAAGGGACCTTATTTTTGAATGATCAAAACCAAGATATGGTAGTTAAAATGGTCAATTTGATAGCCGCCTTTTGTGTGCCTAAAGGTGAAATTAATATCAACTATATAGATCTTGGAAAAATTGGACTTTCTAATTCTTGGGCTGGCATCAAATTTCAATTCACATTGTGTAATATTTCTGATATTCCTCTAAATTATGAATTGCAAAGCCCCGATTGTATAGAAATTTTAGATGTTATTGATGATAGCTCAACTGAAGTAAACCATAGTGTCGTCTCTTTAAAACATAAGGTAGAACCACACATTGATCAGACAATTACTGCTGTTCTCAAGCCTCATAGAATTGAAAATTATGCTCCAGGCGAACAATTATTTGTTGTAAACATTTTGAATATGTTTAATCCACTTAACATCATGACTTTGAAAGTTAAAGCAACACTTACATCATTTGAGCTTATGTTTGATAGATTGATACAAGGCGATCTTGTACTTCCTATCCTTTATCATCCAATTTCCTTTTCTGATCATCCTTGTGATGAATGGTTTACAATTTTCAATATAACAGACCAAGATATTCGCTTTGAGATTGGTGCCGAGCTAGCGCCTGATATTTCAAGTTTTCTTAAAATTGAAATTCTTTCAAGATTTTCTAATACACCATTAGTCGGAGGAGTTTCAATTTGTGCACATGGCTCAATAGAAGTAAGAGTGCGTGCTTATCCTATTGAAACCAAAAGAATTCCTCGTGAATCATTATATTTAACAAATCAAGACGGTGTTACTTTTGGCAAATTATGGGTTGCTACTAAGCAGGCAAATAATGAAGATGATAAAACACAGAGGATTGAAAAAACTATAACTATACGTGGTGTAATTGCTGAATCTGTTATTTTTACTATTTCACCCAAAAAACTATTTTTTAAAACTGAATGGATTTCTTCAGATAACGAACTTAATAATGAAATTATTAAAGGAACCAATAGATCATTTCCAGGTATTGGAAGCAAGACACAACTATCACAAGATGATTCTTTAGATAGTTACAGTACTGAAGAAGATTTAATTCAGAGAGACCATCTTATTATTACAAACATTTCTAGCAAGCTTCCGCTTTATTTTAAGGTGCAAGTTGAAGGTCCAATGGAGCTTTCTGTGAACGATATTATTAATATATTTCCTTTAGATGAAAATAATTGTGGAGTTGTTGAGGCTAAACAAAAGCTTATATTGGGTATCGAACTTGTTGATACTTCAGCTGTTGTTTCTGAGGATATAAAAATCCACATAATTGATTTAAAATCATTATCTGAACAAAAGAAAACAATTGTTGTTAAAATTGAATCTGATACAAGGGAGCATCGCTCAAAAGTAAAGAAGGAACATTGGGTTGAAGAAGGAGCCGAGACTATATCTGAACAAAATAATGATACAGTTCTTAAACTCTTGGCAAATTCATTGGATAAATCACTTCAACACTTGGACCATTCTCCAAGTTTGCCTTTTATAATTCTACGCGGTTGTAAAAGAATTGGCGAAGTTACTGAAATTGGTGGCAGGTATGAATTGGATCTTGGGCAACAGGATCTAGGTTCACCAACAATAACAAAAAAACTGACCCTTGAAAATTCTACGCACGAAAAAATTTCATATCATATTAAAACTGTCTTTGCAAATGATAAGAATTGGCTTAATATAAGTCGAATTGAAGGCACATTAGAGTCATCAACAGGAGAACATCATCGTCAATATAACAATGTCCACACTATTACACTGAGTTTTTTAACAAATACAAGGAATGTATATTCGACTTATGTGATTATTAAAAATATGAGCAATCCTTCGGATACAAAAACTATACGCGTAATGATGGAGATTGTAGCAAGACAAAATATAAAAAGAGGAGTCAATGTATCATTGGAAAATAATAACGTTTTTGATGTATATGTGAATGGAGTAGATATTAGTCAATCATGGATTGAAATGCTTAATCTTTTTTATGGAACTGAATACACTGCACGTAGCATGGTCATTTATAATAGAGAAAGTGTTCCTTTAGAATTCACGGTAATGATTTATGATTAACTATATTAATTATTATGTACATTTTCTTCTGAGACTTTTCTTTTTTGTAGTTTCAAACAAATCTTGATTATGATGATCCAACAGAAATAGTTTTTTCAACTTCAAGAATGTCTGCAAAGTTGTTCAAAACACTAACAGTTGAGCCTGAAAGTAATGTTAGAGTTTATATCTGTGTAAGACCACTTCCTTCTCAAACAATACAAGAATCACTTCAATGTGGAGAACAAAGAGATACCAATTTGGTCGAAGAAAAAAACATTGAAATTTACGTAAATTGCAGGCTTGTAAAAGATTTCCAAAAAATAATAATGTTAAAGGCTGAGTGTAGGATGCCTTCTTTACAAGTTACTTATTGTGAGATGGAAGCTTTGATGGGTAGGAGGATATTCAAAAATCATTATTAATAGAAAGTGCTATTATTAAAATAATAATAAAAATTATTTATTTTAATTTATTATCCATCAAGGTAAAATTCATCATAATGAATCTGATAACAAAGATGAAGATGAATGGATTATTAATTTTGATCCAGAATATCGTGAAATAACAATTACAAATTTATTAGATTCTCCTTTGGAATATGAAATTGTTAATGATACAATGTATTTTACTTTGGAATTTTCAAATAACAAAAAGAAAGTAGATCCAAAGTCTTCTCACAATGTTATTGTTCGCCCAAATCTAAAGAGTTTAGCTAAAAATATAGAAAGTGTCAGAAGAGTAAGTATTATTAAGTCACAATGTTTATATCAATTGTACTTTTTTTTATTTTTTTTTGCCTCTTTAGGAAAAATATATTCAAGAAAATATGACAGTTTATAATCGAAATAGACCTTCAGAAAATTATTGGATACCGTTAAGAATAAGTTTTGGATATATATCAAACTTTCAGGTTTTTATCTTTAATCTTTAAAAACCTTTGCATGCATGAATGTTCAAAACCAATTAAAAAATCAATTTTAATGTTTTATATATTTAATAGTTGGCATCTGGTTACAAAGTGTCATACGCATTTAGTGTTTTAGAAAATCATACTGTTTGTTTCTTAAGTGATTTTAATAGGAACATACAACTCTTTGATTTATTAAAACAAAAACCTGATGAGGTATGAATGAATTTGAATGGAATTCAAATAGTTTTTAATATTCTTTGGTTTAAATTAAAATAATAATATAATAATAATAGATTGTGAAAAGAAAAATGGTAGATCTAGAGTTTCAGTATTTTTTTATTGTAGATCAGTTAGTATATTATGCCACTATTAAAACTGGCGAAAATTGGTTTCAACTTGCTGGTTTACTTTTCGGGTTCGTATATTTGTATAAATCTTTTTTTATTTATTTGTCAATCCCTTATGCATATTAACAATATTAAATATCATCAGGACAATATTAAGTAATAATATTTTCCAGAAGCATGGGCCTTTATACCTTAAAAGATCACATGCTAACCATACATCAAATAATGAACAAGGAGTATGGTCACCAGAATTAGCAAAATGGGTATGTAATAAATAACGATTGATTTTTTTAATTGTAATTTATTAATTTATTTAAAAAATTTTTTTTTCAAATAGGTTGCAGCATTAAATTATTTTATATCATTTTTTCCATATCGAAATCCAATGCTTGAGACTTTAAAGGAACTTCATAAAAATATGATAATAATTCCACCATCTGCAATTTCAAATTGATTGATTATTATTTTTTGTAATAGTGTTTATTTTTAAAACAATTAGAATTTTATTTATTCATGTATATAGAGTTTTACATATTAATTATTTTTTTTTATTTTTTATTCATACAATAATAAAATTACATCCAATAATTTTTATTTATTAGACAATACAAAAAAATTGACACTGTTTGAAGAAATATGAAAAGAAAAATAAACTGAGGAATTAAAGCCTGAGCTACATTTATGTAGTTTATTTTTCTTTTATAAAATTTTATGAGGTCTATAACGAGTAAACCTTATTACAACTAAATCAGGAGGATCCAAATCCTCCCTATAGCTAATTGTGGCTTCATAGAAAGTCATCATTGCTGCTGCTGCCACCAGCTAGACATATCCTGCCACAGTTAAAATGGCAGCAGAGAGGTCAGTAAGTCCCCCTTATAAATGGATCAGGTCTCTCTCCATAAGTGTTTGTGTGCAAAAAAATGTTCCTTATGTTACAGGCAGCATTAACATCTCGATTCCAATGTGTCAGACAGACTGATTTGCAGACTCTGACAGACCAGAATTTTTTGATGCTTATCAAACCACCCACCACACAAAGAATAGACTGAGGAAGTACAGAATTCACCACCTTGCAGTGTCTAGAAAACTCTCGGCGAAATTCTTTTACAGGGTTAGAGCATGCCCACATGATGTTGATGAGAATTTACCATCACCAAATGCAACAACTGTACTGTCACCATTACTATTTGTTATTCTCTTGCACAGAATATCAAAGGCATTCTGCTTATTAATAAAAGATTTCCATCAATCCTGACACAATTTATGATACAAGTTTATAATAATAATAAACCTATCTTTAACAATGAAATAATAAAAGCGCTAGTCTTCATACTAATCCCGTGTATAATTATTTTCCCTTATTTATATTTTTATTTTTTTTAATTTTTTTATGGATTTATTTAGGGCCTTTGTTTAATATTAATGATAGTTTTGAAAATAAAGCATAATAATACATATTCGCGGAAATTATTATTAAACAAACACCTGAAATCTTTGGTAACACCAATGTTCACTTTGTCTGATTTTGTTGCAGCATGTTCCATATAGTTTAGGCAATTTTATAATTTTACCATTGTTGTTGGGTTGGATCTACTCCTGTTGGATTATGTGCACAGGCATGTAACAAAAAGGTTGAGTTTTTTGTGCGTACTAATCATACATGTTATTATTATTAGTAGTAATAATTAAATAATCAACAAAAAACAATAAAGAAACATATTATTATTGATTAATTAATTAATACCTAGCAATCCATTAAAATCAAATCTATTTCTAAACTGGAATCTTTAAATACAGCATTATGATTGCCCCATGTTGGTTTAGGTGAATAGATTTTTTTAACATATGGATAATATCTAGATAAAAACACTCCTCTAATTTTAAGAGCTCCTCCTGTTCCTGAAATTGATTGAGTGATTGAAATCTATAAAGAAAATGCGTTTTAGTTAATTATACTTATTAAAAAGAAACCTTTTATTAGCAAAAGTTCATCAGCTTACTAATCCATTTTTAAAGGTTCAGAATCTTTACTGTAAGCCAAAAGAGCTGCACCTTTAGTAAACTAGAAAGACTGGTAATATGAAGATATCCTTATCAAGTAATTTTTTTCTCCTTTAAAATAATAAATAATAAATCAATTTTTTTTTACATGTTAATTTCATCAATGGAGATTAAATATTTTAATTTAATTTAATTGAACCTTTCTGACAGAATTCAAAACATATGGTCATCTCTATTGGCACCAACTCCCAAATTCATGTTTTTGGGATTGGTATCTTTTTTATAAGCCTAAAATTGCATCAGGTGGATCTTTTTGATTTTGTAATAAAATGATAACAATACATATATCAAATTTAATAAAAAATTTTATAAACCAAATTTAACCTTGAAGAATATGAGGCCAACTAGTAATAAAAGCACAATATTGTTGCAACCATTAAATAAAAAAGACCATGTGAAAAATTGTCAGAAAACATTTTTTTTTGTAAAATTACAAATAACTCTATTTTTTTAAAAATTGGATTTTTATTTATTAGTAAATGTTGCAAGCTTTTATTAATGACAATAAATAGTTTATTATTTATATAGCATCTTTTATATATAAATAAATATATATACACAGTTAATATTAAATTAATAATTAATTAAAATATAAAATCAATGTTTAAAAAAATAGGATTTTACCAGTTAATATTTTGTTTAATTTTGAAAATTTTGATGCAACTGATAAATCAATTGTTTTATCATCTCCAAATTCAATAATCAAACCACCAAGAATTGAAGGGTTAACCTAATAAGTAATTAAACAATTAACAATTAATAATTTAACAAGAATATTAAATATTATTAAATAAACCTTACTTTATTTTTAACGATTAATTTTTGATTGGGATTAACAAATTTACTTTTAGCAAGTTGAGTTTTTAATTGATTTAAAATTTTGGATTCAATTTCCTAATAAAAATAAAAAGTCAATTAATTAATCAATTAAATTATAAATTATAATTAAATTTTGTAATTAAAAAAAACCAATACTTTTGCAGTAATTATATTAACAGGAACCTCTCCTCTATGAGCAGTCATTATTAAATTAAATGCTTCGATAATTTTGGATGTTTCATTGAGCCTATTATTTTCTGCTAAAACTTTAAAAAAATTTATTGTAACATCAGAATATTTCTGGTGACTTAAAACCTTTTGGATTCCTTGTTCTTTTTTATTTTTACTCAAAGATGGATCCCCCAAAAAATTATTAATATTTTGATCTTTCTCAATTAAATCCTTAATATGATGAAGCTCTTTTTCAACATCATTAAGATGGTTTTTTTTTAATGCTGCTGTATATAAAGCTGTAGCATATCTCCCATCAATACCATAAAGAATTAATGGAACCTAGTTCAAAAAAAAAGAATTCAATTATTACTCCATGAATAATATTTAATAAAAAAAAATTATATCTACCTTGATAGGATTTGAACTTGCGGGGGAAGCAAATCCTCTGGCAAACTACAAAGCAAACATAATTAATCATTGCATATTAAATTATTTCTATGAAGGAATGTTACTCTATATATATACTTTTGAAGTTGATAAAAGTCTTCTTTGTAACAAACTTGACGAAATGAGTGAGGCCATAATAAACCAACAAAAAAAAATTTTAATTTAAAAATCAGTCCAACATAGAATTTCTAAGCATGGTGGACATTCGTATAATTGGTAATGATTTTCGTCGATCATATCATACAAAAATTTTAGTTCTATAAAAAAATGGGGCAAACGTTACACGAATAAAATTATTATCGTCCACTTCAAAAAAAAAATCTCCATTTTTCATATAACAAGCGATTTTCAACCATGATAAAAATTTTAGAGCCAGACTAGAACTTTCTAACAACAGTTAAAAGAAAAGGTTAGCTTAAATATTGGTTATTCTATGCTAGGTCAGAAGCGTTTCTTTTCTTCACACTTATTTTAAGATTTTCTTCCAACTAGTATGCAGACTAAAACAAATTCAGCGGCAACAATTGAGCCAAATTGTTCCCTACAAAGTCACTTATAACTACTTGAAAGGTTGTGTTAGAAAAAATATGACTTTAATTATAAGAGACTGATTTATAATTATTTATAGGTTATTAATTTAGGGAGTTGTTATTCGCACCCCTCTCGTGACTAAGTGTATTAATGTGACCAATGAATGGCTTTAAATGTGATGATTTTATTGGTTCATCTTTGTCTTAGTCACGGGAGGGTGCGAATAACAATTCTCTTAATTTATTATAATATTAATGAAATGAAACTATCATGGCAACACTATAATAGAAATGCTTAAAAGTTAAGTAGCCTATTACTAGCTTGTATATAAAAACAAATCTTGGTTTTTTACAAGTACAATCTGTGCTTATTATTAATATTATTTATTAATATATTGTTACGCGATCATCTAGATCTTATATACATCGGAATTAATGAGAATGAATATAACAAACAAACCTTGGTTTTTACAAGTATAATCTATGCTTATTATTAATATTATTTATTAATATATTGTTACGTGATCATCTAGATCTTATATACATCGGAATTAATAATCTGTGCTTATGATTAATATATAAAATTGTTACACAATCATCTAGATCTTATATACATCGGAATTAATAAGAGTGAATATAACAAACAAACCTAGTATAATCTGTACTTATTAAATATGTAAATAAAAGCCCTTATAAATTGTTATACTTGATGAATGTTTTATCAATTATTCATAGCTATATAGCAGTTGATTGAAGTGTTAAAAGCAAGATCTATGAAGCTTCCAAAGTGATATATTACGTATATATGTACAGTACCTGGACAAAAGTTTCAGAACACTTGTTTTTGTTAATTGCGCAAAAATGTAAATAATAAACATAAATGAAATTTATATTATTGTGGTTTAGGTTCTTGTAAATATCTATGCAAAATTCCATGCATCTAGGTTCCGTAGAACTCGAATAAATATATAAAAATGAAATTCGATTAAAAATTTTTCTTTGATGATCACTAAATTTCTGATGTGAAATATTTTATTTTATTACTCAAATTCTATGTAATAATTTCAATTTAAAATTTTAACTACTTTTAATATTTAGTTGGGTATCCTTTGCTCTTTATACAAGCCTGAATTCTTCTAGGCATGCTTTCAATCAAATTCATTAAAACATTTTGAGGAATTTTATTCCATTTCTCTTTTAAAGCAGTCTCAAGTTCTTTAAGATTTCTTAGATTGTTAGGATGACTTCTAATACATGTTTTTAGCACATGCCAAAGATGCTCAATAGGGTTTATATCTGGAGATTGGCTTGGCCAATTTTTCAATATTTTAATTTTGTTTGTTTTCAACCACTCTTGAACATCTTTAGCAGTATGAACAGGAGCATTATCATCTTGAAATGAATACCCACGCCCATTAAAATCTTTATCAATTAAGAACAGCAAATTTGTTTCCAGTACTTGAATATAATCATGTCTGTTCATTTTGTTCCAGTGTTCCATTTCCAGCAATTTTCCCAACACTGGTAAAGTACATGTTTTAAAAATACAACAAATAATTTTTTTGAGCTATTTTTTGAAAAAGTAGTTTAAAAATTTAGGAGGTCTTTGGACTAAGCCAACTATAGAAATTATTTTGAAAATATCAGAAATCATCTAGTAAACAATGGTCTTTTAGCAAGTGTTCAATGGAAAATTAAAGATGGTGATTGACAAAAGTGTTGCTGAAGTGGTATAGAATTTTCTGGAAAATTATGCAGAAGGAACTACACTGGTGGTATGTAGTACAACTATGGCCACTTTTTGCAGCATAGATAAAAATCCTTTTATGGATAGATCGGCGTTACACACATTTAATAGACATTTCAAAAAAAGATCAACAA
>CAUDNR010001790.1:0-10349 GCA_958430865.1 Entrophospora sp. SA101 | reverse complement strand
ATATTTTGGTAATATTTAGAAAGAATTGGCAACGATACTATCTCTCTTTGGAAATTTTCGAAAGAAAAGGAAAATTTTCGTTCCTCAAAATTGATTGCGTTGTATAAATCTTTTGATCATGATTATAATCATGATCACCCTCCCAAATTTTTTTAAAACGTTCAGAGGTTGTATTTATAATAAGTAAAAAAAAAATACGAAAAAGAAATCACTTGATTAAAATCGAGCCTTTTTCAAAAATGTGTTGTTAAGGATAGGGACCATTTTTATAAATTATATGGTCAAAAAATTTCGTGCTACATGTGATATTTCAAAACAAATTGACGATCATTTTTTATTTATCCATTTTTATTAGTAAATTTATCTATTACTATTTTAAAAAATATTTCCAATTCCCTTCTTTTACTTTATCTTCTGCACCTTCACATATACCATCTAAAAATGATGTTGCTTCTGAAAATGTTAAAAATGGAATTGGTGTTGGTGATAACCGACTATCAAATTTGCCATATAATGAAAAAGAGAATGGTGGATTTAATAAATTGACATCAACTGTAGCTGGTTTAGTTAAACCTGGTAAATATGAAGATAGTGGATTTGATCCTAAAGAATGGTTAGATCCCGGGGTAACTAAAAAGCTTTTAAAGAATTTCTCTTTTTAACAAGTAAATAAATTAATTGTTTATGTCATGTTGTTTGTTTATTTGATTGATAGGATGAAAGAAAAATGGCATTATTTACACAATATGCAATTTGTGCAGCAAAACAAGCATTATTTGATGCTGAATGGATTTCTATATCAGATGATGATAAAGAAAAAACTGTAATGTTTATTCTGTGTGTATATATATAATATACTTTATTTAAAATTTTTATTTATGAATGATTTAATAGGGAGTTTGCATAGGATCAGGAATAGGAAGTTTTCAGGATATAATTGATACCAGTATGATTTATAAAGAACATGCATGTAAATCCTCATTCTATGATTATGTTTATCATTGCATGTTTTCTTTCGATGGGATGTTGACTAATATATATGTATTAATTTTTATAGGGTGCACATAAAGTAAATCCAATGTTTATACCAAGAGTTTTAATAAATATGGCAGCAGGTCACTTAAGTTTGAAATATGGGTTTCATGTAAGCTATATATAAATATATTATTGGTTCCTAAAACTTTGAGCTAATTTTCTTTAAATATTTATATAAAAGGGTCCAAATCACTCAGTGTCAACAGCATGTACTACCGGTGCACATTCAATAGGTGATGCTAGTAGATTCATACAGTTTGGTGATGCTGATGTTATGATTGCAGGTGGATCTGAAGCATGCATACTGCCATTAACCATAGCAGGATTTGCAAAGTAATATTAAGTTACATAAGAATGACTTTTCTTTACAAATTATTAATATTATCATTATTAAATAATAATTAGAGCAAAATCTTTAGCAACAAAATTTAATGACAATCCAAAGGAAGCTTCAAGGCCATTTGATAAAGATCGAAATGGTTTTGTGATAAGTGAAGGTGCTGGAATGCTTGTGCTGGAGGTAATTGATAAACACATATAAGAGCTTATGATATTTTAACTTTGTATAAATATATTAATTTTTCTAAAAGGAATATCATCATGCCATAAGTCGTGGTGCTCGTATATATGCAGAAATATGTGGTTATGGGTTATCAGGTAAGAAAGATATTATGAATTCAATCTTCTCTTAATACAAATCTTCTAATTCATTTAATAATAAATAATAATAGGTGATGCCTATCATATGACTGCACCACATGAAAATGGACATGGAGCAAAATTAGCAATGATTAGATCATTGAATCATTCAAAAATATTGCCAAAAGACATAGATTATATAAATACACATGCTACCTCAACCCTGATAGGTACAACAATAAAAATAACATTATTGATTTTTATTTTTATTTTTAAAAATTGAATACAAAAAATTTCCCAACCAAATTAGGTGATGTAGCTGAAATCAAAGCAATTCATTCATTGTTTCATTCTAAAGGTAAAAACTTATTATTAGTTTTAAATATTCTGTATACATTGATTATTATCATTAAAGAAAAAAATTCCATTAGATAATAATAATAAGAAAAATTTAGCAATTTCTTCAACTAAAGGATCAATTGGACATTTATTAGGAGCTGCTGGTGCAGTTGAAGCTATCTTTACAATACTAGCAATTTATCATGTAATTTTTGGATTAAAAAGTTATTTTTTCTTCTTTAAAATGAAATTTTTTTTGATCCACACAAATTTAATTTTAAATATTTTTATTATTAAAAAGGACATATTGCCACCTAATCTAAATCTGAATAGCTTGGATTCACAATTAGAAAAAACAAGTCAATTTAATTTTGTACAGACACCAATTGATCAGAAGGTGAATTATGCATTGACTAATAGTTTTGGATTTGGTGGAACAAATGCATCATTGTGTTTTAAAAAGTTTGGTCTTTAATTGTCACAGACTTTGATATTTAAAATATATCACTTTATTATTATTATTTTAGTCTAATTCATATCCAAATCAAGAAAAAACTAACCACATACCACAATATATTTATTTATATTAAGAAACTTTAAATTGTTCATTTCAGTAAATCTCATTCGTTTTCCGATTCTGTTGTTGTCTTCAAGTTGTTGTGAGGCTTTATCAACTTTCATTGCTATTATTATTTAATGATTGATTTAGTTTTCTTGTAGCATTATAATAGTTTAATTAAAAATTTCAGATGTTCAACTATCATTGTTGTCATCATCGTCATAGTTTCATCATCATCATCATCATCATCATCATCATCAGTATTATCTTCCTCACCCTTGTTATAATCAGCATTTTCATCTTCATTATTATCACCATTTTTTTTTTTTTGCTAATATTATCTTTTTCTTTATTTTTGGATTTTACAATTTATAAGCATTGAGTTGATTTTGCAAACAGTATTTCAAGTTCTTGTTCAGTTTTTGAAATTCGATCTAGGAATTAAAAAAATAGACTGATGAATTACTCTTGAATTGTTGTTATTGTTGTTGATGATAGTGAAGATGATTCATTGCTATTTTATTGCTATTATTATTATTATTATTATTTGTACTAAGAAAAAGTTGTAAAACTTGAGCTGGTACTAATTGGCATATTCTTAAATGTCCTTCATATCTTCAACTTGATTCATAATTACACTACTTACATCTTGCAAGTCTAAACTTTTCGAAATGCAACCATATACAGTATTTTGAAATTCATACATTTAAATTTCTCTGTGCAAATGTATGATTTCCAAAATTATGTGCACATTGGAACATCTCTAGTTAGGAGATTTCTTGTGTGATTTTAATTTTCTTATAGGGACAAAAAATTTGAAAATTTGATTTCATTTTGACCTTTGATAATATCAAAAAAAAAAAAATGCCATTATTATTTACAAAATTTACAAAATTTTCTTTCGGTTCTTCTTCCTCTTTATTACTAAATAATTCAAAATTTACCTCAACATTTACAAAAGTAAGATTAATTAAAAACAATTCAAACTTCAAAAAAAAATTATTTGCACTAACAGGAATTATTATAACACCAACAATATTATATTATTATTTTTACAATAACTCATCCAAAGATTTTTTATCGTCAACACAATTTATATATTGTAAAATAACTTCAATCAAACAAATTAATCATAATACTACATTATATCGTCTTCGATTACCAAATCCGCTAAATCAACCATTACCAATATCTTCTTGCATTCAAATAAAAGATGAAGCAGCTCAAATATTACGTGAATATACACCAATTAATAATACTGATGATGATAAAAGTTATTTAGAATTGTTGATTAAAAAATATAAAAATGGATACATGTCAAATTATTTGAATAGTTTAAAAGTTGGTGATTCAGTTAGTATCAGAGGACCTTTGACCACTTGGAAATATGAGACAAATATGAAAAAATATATTGGAATGGTAAGATATAATATTTTATTAGAAAATATTTAGTAGGATTATTTATTGATTCAAAAGATTATTTTTTTTTCTAAAAGATTTGTGGTGGAACAGGAATTACTCCAATGTAAATAATAATAACAACAATAATATTCGTCTGAAAGATGAATCACAAAATAACTTACCTCTTCTTGTTTTTTTCATAAAGGAAGCAAATAATAAGTCATATTTTGCAAAATCCAGATGATAAAACCAAATTATTTTTACTATATTCAAGTTTGTCAAAAAGCGATGTTTTATTATATGATGAGTTGAATGAATTGGCAAATAAATATCCTGATAGATTGAAAATTTATTACACCATCGACAATCCGCCATCACCTGGAAATAGTAATGATGATTGGAAGTGGGGAGTAGGATTTATAAATGAAGATATGATAAAGAAATTTTTACCCAATCCAAACGAAGATATAATGATATTGGTTTGTGGACCTGATGGGTAATAATAATTTAATAAGTTAAAATATAAATTATATATTTAGTCAATAAATAAAGATTATTAATATTGTATTAATTTTATTTATTATGATAGTTTGATTAGACATATAAGTGGTGATAAAGGAAAAAATTTCTCCCAAGGTGCTATTGGTGGATTATTAAAGAGATTGGGTTACAATAAATCGCAAGTTTTTAAATTTTAAAATAAAAAATAAATCTAATTTTTCTAATTATTTTTAACATTAATATAAGAATGGATGAGAAGTCTGTGTTAAGTTTATTGAAGAAATATAAATAAGGAAAAAGTTTCATAAAAAACTATGACCCATTCTTGTATATATGTATATCAGGCTTTAGTTCACAAATATACAGGTAGACTCAATAAGTCGGTCCTCTCAATCAATTGTTTAAAGCACTTGATAAATGTCCGAGTTTACTGTATATCCAAATTTTGAATTAATGAGTTTAACAAGTGAAAAAAAATATTAATATTAATATGAAACGAGTGCAAAATAATAAATTAATTATGTTAAACCATTTAAAAAAAAAATTAATACTAACCTCTTACATTGAACCTATACTAAGTACAAGTCCTACATAGGCAGCCTACAATAAGGTGTCTCGGGTGTAAGCCCCAACGTCGTGAATGACTCTTGTTGTTTTCTGTAATATACTTCAAAAGTATATTTCGAGCTCTGTTTACATCTCTATTAATGGTGGATTTGCAAGATGTACAATTAAAGATCTTTGAACTGCCCAAATTTGACTTGATGACTCCACAACATCCACATGTTTTGCTGGTGTATTCCTCAGTGCAGATGATGACCTTGAACCAAGGGTGCTCGCAGGATTTGTGGAGCAAACATTGGTGAAAACGGTAATGTAACCAGGTCAACATTTCTTGCTGTTTTAGAGTGGATTTTTCTAGAACCACATTTTTCAACCATATCTTGTGTTTTAAACTCAGGGAGCAAAACTATATGGTGGTTTTCACGCAACCATCTTGCTAATCTTTTATGACATTCATCCACAAGATTATGGATTTTCTTGTGGATCTGGAGCATGCACTGATGGAACTTATATCTTTTACGTTTATTTGTTTTGCCATGAATAGAATCCCTTTCACCTTGGATTCTATCATAATGCAAACACAAGCGATGTATTCTACTAATATCCCCCTTTTCCCATTCTATAACCTCACCGCTTGGGTTATAGCCAGTCATGAAGGTTCTCACTCCTGGATCAAGAGAAATGATGCCAGTGCCTTTATTCTCTTCAGCCACTGGAAATTTAGGACCTTGGTTATCAGCCTTAATTTCAAGTGGTTTGGGGATACACAAGTAGAATTCACCAAGACAATTCATGGTGAGACAAAGTTTGTAATTTATTTCAGGTATCTTTTCGCTTGTTTTAATACTCCTGAGAAATGAAAAATGACCATGATTTCTTCCCCAGTCCCTTGATGAAATGGTGATGCATTGCGATTTATCTTTTTTAGATCTGAATTTTCAATTTAAAGTTTTTTCTTTTTAAAGCAAGGCAGATTTCCCAATCGGGAGCTTTTTCAGTGTAGAGTGGATAATAGGAACAATCACATCCGTCATATATGTTCCTTCACTCTGAGAACTCGCATTCTGAGAATTAAAGGAGGGATTCTTCCACACGTTTCTCCTAAAGATTGAAAAAAAATGTCATGATTAACACATGACGATTTTATATTACTACAATATAGTCACTTTGTGAATGCAAAGCAAGAAACATATACAATATATCTAGAATCTCTTCCGTAATTTGCACTAATTCCTCTTCAGTCTCCTTCCAATTACCCGTATTTGTCAACTTTCGTGGAAATTCATCAACATTCTCAATATTAAAATGTTCTATAAAAGAATTGCATCTTTCTTGAATAATTGGTGGTAGTGTTGGTTGCATACATTGGGCTGGTTTCATAAAAGTTTGACATGCTAATATCGTTAAACCATTTTGCACCAAATCAGAATCATCACTGATTACCTGACTGGCAAGTGGGTTTTTCCATGTTAACTCATCATTATTTACATATCTTAATAATTGGCGAATTTCTCCAGCAAGCTGGGAGAATTTCCCTATAAAATAAAAGTATGAATCATTTCCTAATCTGTAGTAATTTACTAATATTATCAACATACTTACACTAAGTTTAGATTTCAGCCCTCGCATATTTTTTGAGATTTCTTCTTTGCTGATAGGACTCACTATTGCCTTTGATGTCTTGATATCTCTAAGGCTACAAACCCCTTCAAAAGCAACATCAAACTGGCACATAAAAATATAATAGATTAGTCTTTGATGATGATATGAATCTTTTTAATATTGTGAGCTCGCGTTGTCAGAATAATATAACAAAGTTGCCATCTCTGCGTGGCCTGCACATTGTAAGCAACTTTGTTTTCCACACATGAGTTTCCAAAACTTGCAAGGCTAAAGCCAGAGTACCCACATACGTCTGTGAAGTTGAATCCAGTACTAGTCGGCTAATGGGTACCCAGAGTTTTCTCCATGATACCTGGGGTTGAATCCAGAATAACAGGTTGGACAGATCCCTCCATTGACTAGAACCTCCACAAGTTTGAAAACCCAATGATCTTCTCGCTTCATTGGAAATGCACCAATCATCATGTGCTACTAAAGACATATTGTTGTAAAACTTATTAACTAACCTGCACAGAAACTGTAAGAAGTTTATTTTGTGCTGATATGTCATGAGAGTAGGTATTTGTTGCTAAATTGATGCTATTATTAACTATATTTCTTAAGATCTCTTGTTGAATTACACAGTGAGTCTCGGTAAAGTGGATAATTTGAGCAATTAGAACAAAAATTTCAAAAATCTGTTATACCGAGATTAATTCAAGATTTAATTAGTAAATCTGTTAAACTGAGAGAATTTACTTATAGACGGTTCTGAGCTTTGATCCGTTAAACTGAGAGTTTTATTAGACATCCGCTATACCGAGGTCCGCTATACCGAGACTTACTGTGTAGAATTTTGTTTAAAAAAGGAATTTTCAAGTGTTACAAAAATGATTGCGTTGTGTATATAGAGTAGTTAACGTTAACGTTAACATCAACGTCAACGTCAACGTCATCATTTACATTACATTAATTTTACATTAATGTTGACGTTAAGTTAAGTTGAGCGCTGCCAAATTTTTTTTTAACGGATGGAAGTTCTATTTATAATAAAAGAAAGAAAAGATGTCGGACCAATAAAAAAAAAGCCTAAGCTGACTATGAATTACATACATCCCTTCTGCCCCTTTGATTTATATAATAATAGATAAACTTATATTTAAATAATTAAAGCCACCGTTAAATGTTTCAGCATTTTAATTAATTTATAAAAATAAATTTCTTAGAATAGAATTAAGCTTTAGTTTAAGAAATGCCTTCTAAATTCGAGTAATAAAAATGAATATAAAATGAAGGAATGTTAATTGATCAAATTCATAATACAGTTGGAACTCGATAAGACGTGACTCGATAAAACGAATTTTTGTTATAACGAAGTTTTTCTAGTTTCCCTATTCATTTATTAATAAAATCAACTCGATAAGACGAATATTCCTATTGTTTCACTTAAATGTTTAAGACAGGGTTTGCATATGGTTCCACATATATTAAATATAACTCGATAAGACGAATAATACGGTTTATCGAAAGAAACTTCGCTTTATTTTGTATAATTTTATAAATGATTTACAGTAGTAGTAGTATATATTGTTCTACATTAAGATAAAATGAAAAATACACTGACATTAAAAGAAAAAAGAGAAATATGTGTTCAAAACAATTGAAACCTACTCCAACGAATAGAGACCTTGCTACTCAATTTAAAATTCATGAAAATACTGTTTGTGACATATTGAAATGAAAGTCGGAATATCTTAATATTAATCCAGAAGATCCCAATTCACATAATAAACGTTTACGTAAGGGAAAATATCCAGACCTACTTTAACTGAAGCATTAAAAAGTGCTGAAGTACTTCTTAATTTCATAACTTACCCGCCAGAAAAATTTGAAACTTCAACAAAGCAAATTTCTACTATTCGTTCTGTTAGAAGTAGCATTTTATTTTATAAAAGTTCATTAGCACATCAATGTAGCATAAACGAATATGTAAATTTTGATGTATAACTCTTTAAACCAAATTTTTTTTTAAAAATATATTAACTTCGTTTTATCGAAGACTACTCAATAAAATGAATATTCGATAAAACGATGTTTTGAGCCCAAAACAAGCACACCGGTTTAACGAGTTCCGACTGTAATAATATTCTTTCATTAAAAAAAAAAAAATCAAAAATAACTAATTAAAAAAAAACCATATCATCCATTTTTTTAATCTATATGCTTCATTAAGACCGTCTCTTCCCACTGACAGTGTAATTAGTGGAAGCCAAAAAATTGAATCAAATTGCTGGCCATTTGGGCCATATATAAAACAAGCCCAACCATGTTGTTGAATGTTAATGAAGAACATATTTGCTGATGAACAAATATACATTGCAATGAGCTGAGCTCCTTCGTTAAAAAATTTACATATTCTCAGTTTTTGATGGGTCCTGCCCAATTGACCAACAGACATTATACCAACAGCCATTATACCGACTCCATTATACCGACAGGACATTATACCAACAAGACATTATACCAACAGGATGTTATACCGACAGGACATTATACCGACAAGTAATTTCATAGTGCAATTAATCAATCTAGCCGTCTAATAAATGGCTTAACCACTTAAACAGCCTAGCCATCTAATAAATGGTTTAACAGACTTGAACAGCTTAGCCAGCTAATAAATGGTTTGACAGCTTAGCTGGCTAATTGGCTAACATCATCAGATATATTAATATATATTATATATGCCATTTATTAAATATTAACAGATAATGATATGGTTATGGTAGGAAAACAAAGAAATACAGTCAACCCCTCTAAGTGCATCCTCCTTGGGAACATATCATTATTTCTCATGAACGTGCATTTAGAGAGGGTGTGCATTTAGAGGGGATAATTTATAAGCTCAATATAAGTTTGGGAATGAGACATAGTGTGCATTTAGAGAGGGTTTGCACAGTGAGTGCACTTAGAGAGGTTGACTGTATTATGCTAAATTGATAGAATATATTAGAAAATGACTTGTCGGTATAATGTCCTGTTGGTATAACATCCTGTCAGTATAATGTCTTGTCAGTATAATGTCCTGTCAGTAAAACATCCTGTCAGTATAATGGAGTCAGTATAATGGCTGTTGGTATAATGTCTGTTGGTCGATCAGGGTAAACCCATAGAATAATCCCTAACTTACCTGAAGGAGAAAAAGAAAGAATTATTGTAGTTCATGATGAGAATGTTTCCTATTCTAATGATGGTAAACGTGGAGTGTGGACCAAAAATGGTGAGATGCCACTGAGAAAAAGGGAAATGGCAGATCAATTATGGTTAGTGAATTTTTAACAGAAGTCAATGGACACCTTCGTTTGCAACAAGCTGACCTGAAGAAGTGTGATGTTATTTAAAGCCTGGCATAAATCAAGATGGTTATTGGACAGCAGAATATCTCTTGAGCAAATTGAATATAAAGCAATTCCTATTTTTGAGGCATTATATCCAGATTGCATGGCCATATTTGCTTTTGATAATAGTTTTAACCATGCTGCATTCAGAGATGATGCTTTGGTTGCAAAACAAATGAATCTAAAACCAGGTGGCAAGCAACCTGTTATGCGTGATACTTACTTTGGACAAAATAGACAGCCACAATCAATGGTTTTTCCATCCACACATCCTGATGAGAAACTTAGAAACAAACCTAAAGGCATAAAACAAG
>CAUDNR010001782.1:0-10924 GCA_958430865.1 Entrophospora sp. SA101 | reverse complement strand
GAAACGATGCCACATTTACCATATTGATTATGACTTATTAAATTACTTTCTCTATATTCTCTATCCAATTTAACTGATTTGCCACAAATACATTGAACTAATTTAGAATTAATTTCCTCAAGGAAATATTTATTTCTATACAATTTTCTTAACTTTTTTAATTATTCTAATTTATTTGTTTCATCATTTGTTTCAGCTACAATATTTATTTGGGAATTAACATTAACCTTGATTTATTACTGTCTCTACATTCATTCTCATTTTCATTTTCATCCTTGTCCTCATCTTCATTCTCACTTTCATCTTTGCTTTCATCTTCAAACAATAATATAGTACAGTTTTCATTCTCAGGAATTTCAATTAATTCACTAACATTTTCTGAATCACATGAAATATTTTTAGGATCTTGATTTACAAAAAAATTATTTAAGTTTAATATATATACATATATTAAAAAAATTTGTGTAATTTTAAAATTTATCCCCTAAATAATTTACCCAAAATTGAACCGAAATATTTATATTTAATTTTACCCATTTTCTAGCATAACTATTTTTTTCTTTACCTTACAAAAGTCATGACCTTTTAAACCATATATATTAATTTACCCAAAATTTTCTCTGACCTTTCGATTTTTTTACATATTGATTTACCCAAAAATAATGTAACCTATCTATGTAGTTTCCGGGGTCCTACAATGATATAAATGAACCAGAATTATATAATGAAGATCCTGATGATATATCGACAGTAAGCAGGGATGATCTTACAATAAACCACAACGACGATCAAAATGAATTGGAACCAGAAGAAAATACAGAACCTGATATGAATAATGGCAATGATCGATTGACGCATGAAGAATCGATTGATGCATCTTCTATTAGAAATAAAGATAATGCTAATGTTAACAATAATATCAGTGTTTCAAAGGAGGAAAGGCTCTAACAAACGTTTCTGTTTATTAATATATTAATGTATTAATTTACCTTTATTTTTGTCAACTTATACATTCATTTTTTAAAAATCATACAGAAGAATTACAACCTTCGGGCCCGAAAGCGAACCAACTATAATGTTGGCACATTGCACAAAAAACGCCGCCGTTACCAAAATGTAAGAATAACCAAAATGTTAATAATATACATAACATTTTGTTTAATTTTTTTACTTATACTTACAGACATCATTGTCATCATCATCATTGTCACCACCATCATTGCCATCACCATCGTCACCACCATCACTGCCACTATTTAATGATGACAAGGTATGTGTATATAGTGTAAAATATAATTATACTTTAAGATAAAATATTAGTGTTTTTTACCTTTCATATATAGGTGGAGTGTACAAATATGTGCCCAGCACATTGTCGTTAGATTCGAATTAATTTCATCAAAAAAAAATTTATTTTTATTGCTTAATTTTAAATAGTTATCGTCACAACAACTAATTTGTCATTATCATTATCATTATAATTAATCAGTAATTAATTAACCATTTAATTGGACATTATAAAATTGTATTCATTAACATCAAGCTTGTTTAACAAGCTATCATTGCTATTTAATTTAGATATCTCATCATTGTGAATATTTGAATTTGATTTATGCTGTGCAAATTGTTTAATTAATTAACTAGCTAGCAAGGACTAATAAATTTGATTTTCAAATATTTTTTTTCTTTTAAATGTATATTATTTCGTTATCATTTTATTATAACTGTAATTTACATCAGGAACATCAAAAGACAAGTGTTTATTAAAATACATACTAAATTAACAAGTTAACAAGTTTCGAATTAATGAGTCACTATTTTTTTTATTTTTTATTTTTTTAGGTTTAACGATGTAGTCTTGCCGTGACATTTTATTTGTTTAAAATTTTACATACGAATTAATAAATAAAAAACCCAATTTTACTAAAAGTAGCGACTTGACGTCGTACACAATCTCCATGAAGCCTCTTTTCTTGTAAAAAAGAGAATTAAGATGAAGCACCCCAATTATTGATCATGTAAGATATCTGCCAAGAAACGTTGAAAAACCCACCATTGTTTCTTGAAATTTGTGTTGTTGCTTGTTATCTTTTTATTGATAGCAATAAATATTATTTTTGTTGTTGAACCTTTTATTAAAGAGATAAAAGTTTTTGTTTCATTTTTTTTACAAAACTGACTTCTTCATCAACTCCACTTTCCTCCCCACAACTATTCTTGAGATTGGAAGTTTTTCTTTATCTATGCTATATGTATATTGTTTTTATGTTATCTAAAAAATTTTTTTTGATTTTTTGGCTGCGTCCTGGTGGGAAAATTTTTTTAGGAAGAGTCACTATTTATTGAATTCAGAAAACTTATCTTTTTATACAGAAATACATGTTATTATTACAACTAATTAATAAATAAATAAATAATTATCATAATTGTTAATATCTTATAACTTTCTGGAAAGCTGCAGTACTCAACTTGGTAACTTGTTCATACAAGAAATATTAATATAAATAATAATACCTAACATAATACCAATAAATGATAAATAAAAATAAATTAAGAAAATAAAGAAATGTGAACAAGAAAAACACACTCTATAAATGGTGTAAAATAATAATTATTATTGTTATATTTATATTTAGACAAACATTATTGATCCCTGAAATTCTTGGTAATACTAATGTTCACTTTGTCTGGTTTTGTTGCAAGCATGCCCCCATATATAAATAAATTAATCATGATTTAATTTGATACCCTGATGACGAAATAGGTTACACGTGTTTTTATTCTTTTTCGGTAAATCAACAAAAAACTCTCTCAGAGGTCAACCGAATATCTTATACAAGAACCTCTTTTCAAATAACAGCGCATAGCAAAGCAAAGCAAAGCATTTTTAAAGAAACTAAATATTTTCCGTGCTGCTCAAATTGCTAAAATTGCTAATTGGTAATAAAAAAAGTAAAACAATAGAAATTAAATATTAATAAAGAATTTGATCTACAAAAATTGGCAATTTAGAATGAGACGGTTGTTTCGATAATCAACAATGAATATTTGTTTCGCTCATTCATCTTACATGACAATAATGATGATAGAACTACATAAAAATGATCAACTGATAAAAAAGCAAATTTTGATCAATCATTATTTATTTTTTGTTTGTTTGTTTGGTATTTGTTTTTATTTGTAATAAAAAACCCAATTTTACTAAAAGTAGCGACTTGACGTCGTGCACAATCTCCATGAAGCCTCTTTTCTTGTAAAAAAGAGAATTAAGATGAAGCACCCCAATTATTGATCATGTAAGATATCTGCCAAGAAACGTTGAAAAACCCACCATTGTTTCTTGAAATTTGTGTTGTTGCTTGTTATCTTTTTATTGATAGCAATAAATATTATTTTTGTTGTTGAACCTTTTATTAAAGAGATAAAAGTTTTTGTTTCATTTTTTTTACAAAACTGACTTCTTCATCAACTCCACTTTCCTCCCCACAACTATTCTTGAGATTGGAAGTTTTTCTTTATCTATGCTATATGTATATTGTTTTTATGTTATCTAAAAAATTTTTTTTGATTTTTTGGCTGCGTCCTGGTGGGAAAATTTTTTTAGGAAGAGTCACTATTTATTGAATTCAGAAAACTTATCTTTTTATACAGAAATACATGTTATTATTACAACTAATTAATAAATAAATAAATAATTATCATAATTGTTAATATCTTATAACTTTCTGGAAAGCTGCAGTACTCAACTTGGTAACTTGTTCATACAAGAAATATTAATATAAATAATAATACCTAACATAATACCAATAAATGATAAATAAAAATAAATTAAGAAAATAAAGAAATGTGAACAAGAAAAACACACTCTATAAATGGTGTAAAATAATAATTATTATTGTTATATTTATATTTAGACAAACATTATTGATCCCTGAAATTCTTGGTAATACTAATGTTCACTTTGTCTGGTTTTGTTGCAAGCATGCCCCCATATATAAATAAATTAATCATGATTTAATTTGATACCCTGATGACGAAATAGGTTACACGTGTTTTTATTCTTTTTCGGTAAATCAACAAAAAACTCTCTCAGAGGTCAACCGAATATCTTATACAAGAACCTCTTTTCAAATAACAGCGCATAGCAAAGCAAAGCAAAGCATTTTTAAAGAAACTAAATATTTTCCGTGCTGCTCAAATTGCTAAAATTGCTAATTGGTAATAAAAAAAGTAAAACAATAGAAATTAAATATTAATAAAGAATTTGATCTACAAAAATTGGCAATTTAGAATGAGACGGTTGTTTCGATAATCAACAATGAATATTTGTTTCGCTCATTCATCTTACATGACAATAATGATGATAGAACTACATAAAAATGATCAACTGATAAAAAAGCAAATTTTGATCAATCATTATTTATTTTTTGTTTGTTTGTTTGGTATTTGTTTTTATTTGTACCTTTGTATTTGGAAAATTTTATAATCTAATCAATTTTTTGATCCATACAAATAATAGTGTATCAATCATAAATAAATTGATTTTGATAATATATAATCTCATCAAATAAATTAAATTATCGCGTATATATATATAAACATATAAATATATAATATATTGCGTACTTATTCTCTTATTAAATTATTATTTATTTTAACAATAACAATATTTTTGTTAATAAATTATTTAATTATAAAAAAAACAAATTAAAATATTATAAAAAATGTCTAAATTATGGGGTGGTCGTTTTACAGGAGCAACAGATCCTTTGATGGATGCTTTCAATGAATCCATACATTTCGACAAACAAATGCATAAAGCTGACATATTAGGCTCAAAAGCTTATGCTAAAGCCTTAGAAAAACGTGGAATACTTACATTAGAAGAGCGCGACAGTTTAATAAGAGGACTTGAACAAGTTCTCGAGGAATGGGAATCGGGCAAATTTGAAATAAAATCAGGTGATGAGGATATTCATACTGCTAATGAAAGAAGACTAGGTGAAATTGTGGGAAGTGTTGCAGGTAAATTGCACACTGGGCGTAGTAGAAATGATCAAGTTGCCACAGACTTAAGAATATGGGCAAGGGAAGAAGCTAAAAAATTGTTGGGCTATGTTAAACAATTAATCGGTGCTGCCATTGAAAGAGCCGAAAAAGAAATTGATGTATTAATGCCGGGCTATACTCATTTGCAGGTAATATATATATATATACCTTAATTTTAATGATTCATGAAAACTTCCAATAAACGATATTTATTTATATACAAATAGAGAGCTCAACCAATACGTTGGAGTCATTGGTTATTAAGTTATGCATGGGGTTGGAAATCTGATGCAGAACGTTTGGCACAAATAATTGATCGTTTGAATGTGCTTCCTTTAGGAAGTGGAGCATTAGCTGGCAATCCTTTTAATATTGACAGAGAATTTCTTGCCAAAGAATTAGGATTTAATGGCGTAATTCAAAATAGTTTGTATGGTGTGAGCGATCGTGACTTTGTGGCAGAATTGTTGTTTTGGGCTTCAATGACGATGATACATATCAGTAGATTTTCTGAAGATTTGATAATCTATAGTACCGGCGAATTTGGATTTGTAACATTGGCTGATGCTTATAGGTACCTACATAAATTATATAATCTTTTCCTTTTTCATGATTGAATAAATGTGTTAAATATTATAATAATTAATATTTTTTATTGATTAGTACCGGAAGTAGTCTTATGCCACAGAAAAAAAATCCAGATAGTTTAGAATTGTTACGTGGTAAATCTGGGAGAGTTTTTGGACAGGTAAAAAAAAAAAAAAAAGATTACAATAATATTTGTTTAATAATACCTAATAATAATGTATTACTTTTAATAAAAAGATTTCTGGCTTTCTAATGACATACAAAGGTCTTCCAAGTACTTATAACAAAGATCTTCAAGAAGACAAAGAACCATTATTTGATTCAGTTCATACATTGGCAGGATCGTTACAAATTACCACAGGTGTATTGTCAACTCTTAAAGTGAGTACCAAATATTTAATTATTTGAAATAAATTACTTTCATCCATATATTAACTATATATTTAACTACATATATAAGATTCATCCTGACAAAATGAGACAAAACTTAAGCATTGATATGTTAGCCACTGATTTGGCTGAATATCTTGTTCGCAAAGGAGTGAGTAATCTTTCTTTTTTATCCTAAAATACCTCTATATATTCCTTTATTCATTGATTAATGTAAAATTTCTTCTCGTAATTCTTATTGTTTTTACTTACAATCAAAAAGGTACCATTCCGTGAGACACATCACATAGCAGGAGCCGCCGTGCGTTTAGCAGAAGAAAATACTACAACAATGGATAAATTAGAATTAAAAGATTTTAAAAATTTGCATCCTGCATTTGAAAGTGATGTTCAAGAAATTTGGGATTATGAAAAGAGTATTGAAAATAGATCAAGTTTAGGTGGAACTAGTAAAAAAACTGTTTTAGAACAAATCGAAAAATTAAAAATTTGGTTAAAAGATTAATGTTCTTTTTCATCTTATTCTTCCTCAATACATTGTTAATTCTCTCTCTCAATAATATAAATAATTGCATTAATAGATGTCTTTGACTTTTTCATTATTATAATAAAAAAATGATGATCTTAACCGAAAATAATTAAAAAATAGTATCACGAATTTTATTTTTGTAAAATTTTAATATCGATTCAACCTTTCTTTTTTATCTTGACAAATTATATTAAAAAGATCTAGATTTATTTTCGTTTATTTATTATTTAATTGAACAAAATCAAACGATAAAAAAATAAAATGTCTAGATTTGTTCGTTCTTCAAAATTCAGGTGATTTTTCTTTTGCTTGGACTTTTATAAACATATTATCAAAAAATTTTTTTGTCTTACTCTTTCATAAATACTTTTATGATTAATGCTAATTTTTTTTTTATAGACACGTATTTGGTACAAGTTTAAAACATGACACTTGTTTTGATAATGTCAAAGTATCATCGAGTGCATGGGATACCAATCTTGTGAAAGTTAATTCAGTAAGTAGTTGAAGGAATTTTGCAGTTGTTCATTTTGACTTTAAAATCCTTTCTTTTTGAATCATATAAATTTACAAGATTTTCTATAGAATGAATTCATGTTTTAAAATAATATATTTTTTAAAATCGCGTAATGATAGACATTTGTTGCCATTAATTGGAATGCTGGCGGTGGTGGCGCGTTTGCTGTTATTCCTTTTAAGAATTCTGGTAAGATTATATAATATATATTTATGACTATTTTAATTTTAAAGATTTACAATATTGAAATATCCAAAAAAAAAAATTTATTTATTGGCTATTTATACTTTTAGGCAAAATTAGTGATGGAATTCCACTTTATCGTTCACATACTGCACCAGTTTTGGATACCGATTTTGCAAATTTTAATGAATATGTAGTTGCCTCAGCTTCTGAAGATTCTAAAATAATGATTTGGAATGTACCAGAAGAACTTGGCGAGCCTGAAAGTCCTGATGTTGAACCTGTTGCTAAATTAACAGGTCATGGAAGGTAAATAATATTGATGTTTAATATAAATTGTTGTTGTTGTTGTTGTTGTTTTTGTTTTAATCTATCAATTCATTTTTTTTTGTTTTTGTTAATAAATAAATAAACTTACAGGAAAGTTGGTCATGTTTTATTTCATCCTGTAGCAGATAATGTTTTAGCATCATCGTCTGCAGATTTAACTGTAAAATTATGGGATATTGAAAAGGGCATCGAGAAACAACAACTAGAAGGATTCCTTGACTTTGTACAATCAATGTCTTGGAATTGGAATGGAAGTTTATTGGCGACAACATCTCGAGACAAAAGAATTCGCATTTTCGATGTAAGATCAAGCAAAGTGGTCCAAGAAGCATCTGGCCATCAAGGCGTTAAAGGCTCTAGAATTGTTTGGCTAGGAAATACTGATAGATTCGTAACAACAGGTTTTTCAAAGATGAGCGATCGGCAAGTGTTTCTATGGAATACGAATGATTTGGAAAAACCGATTAAAAATATGATGTTAGACACATCTTCTGGTATTGTAATGCCATTTTACGATGAAGATACAAAGATATTATTTTTGGCTGGCAAGGTGATTATTAAAAAAAAAATTTTTTTCTTCTCTTAATATTACATGATACTAGATTACTCTAACGCATACATGCACATTATTAAATTTTAAATGAACGAACGTTACAGGGGTAGGTTAATTTTCAATAATATGAGTTCTGAAATTAAAGTATTTAATAAGCATGTATCGATCAATTTGTTTTTTTATATGTTTTGCTTATTTATTAGTGATGGTAATATTCGTTACTATGAATTCGAGAACGATGAGCTACATTACTTATCAGAATACAAATCATCTGAACCTCAACGTGGGATGTCATTTTTACCCAAAAGATCTGTTAATATTTCAGAATGTGAAATTGCTAGAGCTTATAAAGTTGCAAATAATTTAATAGAACCAATTTCTTTTGTTGTTCCACGAAAGGTATTTATTATCAAGTATTGATGATTAAAAAAAAATTTTTCTTTTTATTTGTATTAATATTTTTTTCTTTTTTCTAAAAATTAATTGATACAGTCTGACGCTTTTCAAGCGGATTTATTTCCACCAACAATTGGTGATGAACCAGCTCTTACAGCAGACGAATTTTTCGAAGGTAAAAATTCAAATCCAAAGATGATTGATTTAGAAAAAGGGTTTCAAGTTAAAGAGAAAAAAGAGTTTGTCTCTTCGGCTCCAAAAGAAGAAGAAAAGGAAGAAAAAGTGCCCAAATCTGAAAAAGAAGTATGTGTGATATAACATTCTTTATTAAAATCTTCCATAACATGAAATTATATACTAATTAAATATATACAATATATATTTAATTATAATAGTATGAAGAGGCATATCATCAATTACGTCAAGAAAATGATGATTTACGAAAACAACTGGCACAACGTGATATTTCAATCCGTGCTTTAACAGCTCAATTGGAACATTTAAAGACTTCCTCTCCATCCTAATTTATTATAATAATGCATTAATGATAATGATTTTAATTTATTTATTTGGTCAAATTAATTTATTAAATGTTTACTTGAATATAAATTATATTATTGTTAATTTTTTAAAAAAATGTAAATTTTTAATTATTCATATTCTGTATTTTTTGTAAAACGTGTTATCTATTTAAATTATTATTTATTGTCTGTCTATTAACAGAATAATTTATTGTTGTTAATGTAATCTTTGTTTATACATAAATCCCAACAGCCATAAACAAGAACAAAGTTCCAAAGCCCAGCAAAAGAGAAGCAGGAATTGCTGTAGAAAATTCTTTGATCAATGATGTCTTTGATGATATTCTTTAATAAAATTAAAGACAATTCATAAACAACATATATTTGATTAGTAATAAGAGATATCATTATTATTTATATTAACTAATTTAATTAATTTATTTATGTATTTTAAAGGATACACTGAAAATGCACTTGTTACTATAAATCCTGATAATAAAAGTAAAAAAGCTAGGATGGGAAAGGTAGATTGAGGAAATGGTGCAGAGTATGGTGTGGCATTCTGCCAATCAGACTATTTAGGATGGATAATAAATAATCATATAAACGGCTTGTTTTTTTAAAAAAAATATTTATGAAAAAAATGTAAAGAACTTACTAATGCTGACATTTTTATTTATTTATTTTTATTTATTGAAAATTAAAAAAATTTAAACAATCAAAAATGCTTTCCAAATTTGCACCCTTTTTTTTAAAAAAAAATTTGATGTCGGTCAATCTATATAAAGTCGCAAGTCATTATCATTCCTATCAGATGCGAAGAATTATAAACACCATCCTGAATCATTCTATACAAGTCGTCTGTTAAATGAATCAATTCAAAACAAGCCGGATCGTTATTAAACCTTTATCAACTGAAGCTGGATCGGCTTATTATGTTAGGATAGTGATGATGACGAATAATTCAATTTTAAAAAAAGGGATTTATCTTATTGTTTCAGGCATTATAACCAAAAAAGGGTGTAGACTTTTTTTTGCCTTTGTGTGTATCACTTATACGAAAAAGAAAAAAAAAATCTAAATTGATCCTTGGTGTGGGATAATAAATAAATGAACGAATATTGTCTTTCAAATATCTTTTGTTCACTCGTTTGGCAATGTTGGATGGAACAATAGAGTATCTTACCATATTGAACAATCGATCACCTTTAAATAAAAAATAATTGAATGATTGATTGATCGAACTGTAAATTATCTTCTGTTGTAGTAATTACGCTTGAAATCCATTTTCTAATAATTTGAAAATTTACTTTTTTAAAGACATATGAAAAATATTGGATTGTGTTCATGTTGTTCAATAGGTTGTCAATTAAATGCAACAACACATTTTATATCAGTATTGTTGCACCTTTTACAGAAGAAAGGAGAGCGAATTTAAGAGAACAGTTAATAGAACAGTGCTCAGAGATTGGATGTTTATTTTTAAAAAAAAGAATGATTCTATTTCTATGACCAAAATCGGCAATTAATAATAATAATTAAATACTACATATTTATTTAATATGTAAACTCGATAAGTCGGTCGATAAGTCGGCCAAAATTTTCACCCCATTTTCTTAATATTTAAGTAATTTAATTCGATAAGTCGGTTTACTCGAGTTTACATATTATTACACGAAGTTACAAAATCGGATATGGTGCAACAGGAGAGACCGTCCTATATAAGGAATGAATTTTCACAATTGATTACAATTTTTTTTATACAGTTTAAAATACTTTTACAAGGGTATTATGTAGCCCATTCTTGCAATAAATCATGTGTAAATAATTACACAAACTTGAAGCTTTACACTTTGTTGTTATCATAT
>CAUDNR010001780.1:63000-76611 GCA_958430865.1 Entrophospora sp. SA101 | reverse complement strand
TATATTATAAAACATATTATACAAAAAAAATATTTATTTATTCTTAAAAGGTAATAATGTCAAGATTTTTTTTTTAATAAAAACAAGAAATGATTTTAATAATAATTATTATTATTATACAACAATATTATAATAGTAACAATAAATAAATGAAATGCCAGCAACTTGCAAATGTCATATTTCAAAACCATGTCATCAAAGGTCTGTCAGTCTAAACACTTGTGCTTCGTGTCGTGGAGTAATAATTTCAAATTACCAATTTATTATTTGATTGAGAGCCTTTTCTAATTCTTCTACAATTTCAATATTTTCTGATGTTATTGCATCTATTTTACTGGTATCATTTTCATCTTCATTATTATCATCAATTTCTTCATTTAACATTTCATTGTTATTTTCTACTTCTTTTTCTAATCTATTAACATAAGATTTTACATTTGTAGTAATTCCATTTTCGTAAAACTCTAGACAATATTTACAATTTCTACCAATTGTATTATAACAATTCAAATGATATCCATGTCCACATATCAGCACCAAACCAGTAGGATCGTAATTACTCACAAATTTTTGTTTGCAATGATCACAACTATCAATCAATGGTCTAAATGAAGTGTGAAATGCTGTAGGTAAATTTTTTAATTTTACATTTTGATTTAGTGCTGCAAAATAGATCTTATTCTTGTTACTTATTATGGTCTGATTTTGTTTATTATATAGTGAATAAAAATATTTAATTAAAAATAAGCTAGCTCTATTGGTTAGATAATCTAAATTAGATTCTGTATAAGGGTATGTATTTAAAACTTTAAATGCATCAACTAAGATTTGTTCATGACCATCTAATCCCAATGCTTGTTTTATTATATTTTTAGATGAACTTTGTGAACTGGTATTAGCTCTTATATGACTATGCCAATTTTCAACATAATAATCATTAAAATTAACTAAATATTTTCTTATAGCATCATAGAATGGATGCTTATTGTCCTTCCAATAAAAAAAGTCAGACAAAAAAGCTAAAGGTAATTTGTTATAGTTTTTTCAATCCCATCTTAATGCAAAAGTCCACAGTCTAAAAATAGTTTCTACATATTCTTCACAGGAACCAGATCGAAAAATAATAGCATAAATATCCAATACTGCTGGAACTATATTATCTAACAAATCTATGGTGCTCCTATATTCTGTATCCTTACAACACCTTCCAAATTTTTCAATTATGTTGCTTGCTACTTGTTTCCAGCCTTTATCCATTAAATCTAAAAGAGTGTTTATTTTCCAAGGCATTGGTTTTTTTGCTAATTTTTTATTTTTTCCAAAATCAAATTTATATAGTTGTTCAAAAAAATTCCAATGAGTTGAAATTGTTGACTCCCTCATATTTAAAGAGACATGTAATGGTCCAAGAAGAGGAGTGGGGAATAACATAATTATGTTATTCCCCACTTAGTCTAGGTTATTCCCCCTCATCTGTGACGTGTGTTTTGCGTTTGCCTCGTCATTCGAGTGACGAACGTTTTGCGTTTGCCTCGTCATTCGAGTGACGTGATTTTTGCGTTTGCCTCGTCATTCGAGTGACGTGAGTTTTGCGTTTGCCTCGTCATTCGAGTGACGAACGTTTTGCATTTGCCTCGTCAAAGATGAGGCACGTAGTGCCGAATCGTTATCCTATTTGGTAACCCGAGGATGAGGCAAGTAGTGCCGAATCGTTATCTATTATGTTATCTTAGAATGAGGCATGTAGTGCCGAATTGTTATCCTATTTGGTGACCCGAGGATGAGGCACGTAGTGCCAAATCATTATCCTATTTGGTAACGCGAGGATGAGGCACGTAGTGCCGAAACGTTATCCTATTTGTAACCCAAGGATGAGGCACGTAGTGCCGAATTGTTATCCTATTTGGTAACCCGAGGATGAGGCACATAGTGCCAAATTGTTATCATATCCGTTGATACCCCAAAGCATAATTTTATATATTATATATCTTTCTGTAATAATTATACCTTGGGGTATCACTTTTTTTCGATGCCTATTTGTATGTAACCCCAAAGCATAATTTTATATATCTTTCTGTAATAATTATACCTTGGGGTATCATCTTTTTTCAGTCTTTAGCTGGCTTATATCGATACCTAAATCATACTTTTATATATTTCAGGATATCACTATATTGAAAACTTTGGAATATCACTATATCAAAAACTTTGGGATATCACTATATTGAAAACTTTGGGATATCACTATATCGAAAACTTTGGGATAACACTATCAAAAACTTTGGGATAACACTATATCGAAAACTTTGGGATATCACTATATCGAAAACTTTGGGATATCATTATCAAACATGTATCAAAAAACGTGAACACTATTTATAATCAGAAAATGAAACTTTGGGGTATCACTAATTCGAAAACTTTGGAGTATCACTTTTTTTGATATCTTGAAGTATTATTTTTATTGATACCTAAATTAGGCAACACAAAAATGGTTATCGAATACGTACCTTATATATCAGAAGCATTAATTTTTTATTTGAATTTTTTCTCATATTAATTGTAAGAGGCGACAAAAATCCCTTTACCTGAGATGAATGACTAGTTACATGTAGCAATCTCTCTGCTTCAGAAATTACTACTTAACTAGATTGTATTATCTTAAACAACAGTTACGCATATTCAATGAGGGCCAAAGAGCGGGTTTTTAATTCTTTTTTGTATGGAGTAGTAGGAACTTTCATTTTAGCTTCAAACTTCTGCTTATAATCCAAGAAATCCGCCTCACTCATACTCTCGCGCTCTTTTTTCCCCCCTTTTCCTCTCTAGTTCGGAAAAAGATTATGTGTTAAAGGCTGGTTAATTATCAAAAGTGATAACATTATTACTGTATGAGACTTCTTCTTCATTATCACTATATGAGATCTCTTCTTCATTATTACATATATGTATATTATAATAATAATAATTGTAATTAGATATCTCTATCATTTCATTTTCAATATCTCCTTGAAAGTATATATACTCATTTATAAGATCTCCTAACATTTCTCGTGAAAAGAAAATATCATGTTTCTATTTCGAGCAAAGTATTTATTATATATCATTGATAATGAAACAAAATCTTTATAAACACAGGAAATAACATCATTAAGACAAGATTTTAAAATCTTTCCTTTATACCATACTGATAGAGTATTATTAAAATGAGAAACCCAATTATTAAGTCAAAATGTATATAAATTACAGATAGCTCGAAACCCTTCAGAGCGCCAGACATGATTGACTGTAATAATCTTAAATAGATCCTCATCTTTAGAAAGATGGCTAAATATATTTTCCAAAATTTCTGGTACTAATAAAGCGTGTGTTGCAGGAGAAATAGCGTTAATATTCATAATTATTTTTCTGATTATCTATTAATATAACAACTAAATAAAAAGTTCTAGTTAATAAAATCTCAAATAGATAATTCCTAATACCTAGCCCACACACCCTGTAACCGATCACTTTTTCCTCCCAAATCCCCATGTGCGTCTTACAAACCACATAACCGCAATAATTAATAGAGTAAGAAAAATATATGCCACAATAGGGATTGCCCCTCTCCCGGGACCAGGTCCCATCTGGGTATTCGATTCAATCAAAGAGGGGGTATTCGGTATTTCTTGGAGTATATTGTTGTTAGTTTTGCTAATATCGATTTCATCACTTACCTTGGGAATAATCTCAGTATCTACACTTGGAGATGAGTCATAGCCTCGAATTACTGATTCCTCAGGTATAGAAGTACTTTTATTATCAGTGTGGTCCAGTATATCAATATTGATTTTTCCAGCTCGATCCATACTTTTTTCACGTATAAAATATTGACTGAGATCTCTACTAGGTATATCAGATGCAATAGCGTCATCACTCCGTGAGACAGAATTCGGTATTTTTTTTTCATCTGCCTCACCACCGATCTTGATTGGTTCTGACAATAACTTAGATTCTAAGGAGTGTATCTCTGAAGTTTTCAAGGCCAGATCATCTTTCATTTGTTTCAATTCGTCATCTTTCGAAGCCAATGAGTAGGTAACAATATATATATATTGTTACCTACTTATGTTAGACTGTTACCTACCTATGTGGCCTAATTTGATTTTTTGGCCCCCTTCGAAAGCGGCCAATTTTTGTTTTTTGGCCACCTTCGAGAGCGGCCATTTTTCATTTTTAGGCCGCATTTTTGTCTTATTTTAGTTCGATTTTTTATTTACACATCAGATAACGTCTACAGACGTTATGGACTGCTTAATTATCTAACTATCTTTTTTAGCCGTTTTATTGTCTTCAAAGCTTAAAAAGCTATGCGATCTAAAAAATCTAACCAAAATGCAGCCAATTTTTAATTTTTGGCCACCCAGATGGAATCGTGAAATCGGCTACATTCGAGTGCGGCCATTTTTTATTTTTTGGCCACCCAGATGGGTTGATTATCGATTACTGGATCAAAAATTTTGTTTACTTTTGCGTATCATTTTTACGTATCACCATATCAAAAATTTAAAATCTTACTTTTGCGTATCACCGATTTTTATGAGTACAAAATAGTCTATTTCTAGGGTTTTTATTCACGAATATCATGAATATCATTAAGGGGGTTACACGCTATTAAAACAGCAAAAAATCCCTTAAAACCATGAGTTGATCACTTGATTTTAATAGTGTGTGACCCTGTGTGACCCCCTTATGATATTCATGAATACAAACCCTATCTATTTCATAATCAAGTACTAGTAGTCTAATAAATTACTACAAAAACGTATAAATAGAACCTCTATCCCCTACTTTGGACTGAAAAAACTAATTCATAAAATATACATTTCTTATATCTCTATAAACAATACATTTCCCAGGCGAATTGCCAATTTTTTCGATTGCAAGGATGAGGCACGAAGTGCCGAATTGGCAATCTGTATTTTGGCTTTGTACGTTGCATAAGGTTGCCGATCGAGGGTGAGGTACATAGTGCCGAATTGTTATCTCACTTGGTAATACGTAAAAGCACAATTTTCTTACCTTTTTCCTTATATTATATTCTACCTTTGCGTATTACCTTTTTTCTTCGAATTTTTCTTGGTAATACGTAAAAGCACAAATTTTCTTTATCGCTTCCTTATATTATTCTACCTTTGCGTATTACCGAAAGTATACCATGTTTTGCGGTCCTGGAACATTTTCTCGCATAGTTGGTACTTTTAGGTATTACCTTTCCATGTCAAAAAAATGGTCTATGCTTTGACGTACTACCTTTACGTATTACTGAATCGAAAATTTGTCACACTTTTGCGTATTACCTTTATGTATTACAATCGAAAAATCAGATCACGCTTTTACGTATACCTTTGTGTATTACTATTACTATATCGAAAAAATTGTTTACACTTTTGCGTATTACTGGGTTTAAAAAATTGGATCATACTTTTACGTATTACTTTAGATCATACCTTTGCGTATTACTTTTACGTATTACCATATCAAAAAATTGGATCATACTTTTACGTACTACCGATTCGAAAATTTTATTCTTACTTTTGCGTACTACCACATCGAAAAATTCGATCATACTTTGACGTATTACCTTGGCGTATTATGTGTTGAGTCGAATGCCTTTGCATATATCAATAAATATATCGCCTACCTGAAATTTTACTTCGATCAGAACCATTTTCGGATTTGGACTTCGTAGATTTTTCTTTATTCCAAATAATAAGCTTATGCACAAACCGTATAATTAGTATTGCTATTATTATAAGAATAACAAGCTTAACAATGGGAGGGATTCGATACTTATCATTAACCAAGGTTTCACATACCCCTAATGCCCCAATAGGTAATATCTCAGCCATTTTTGTTTTAGTCGCATAACTTTGATCATTTCCAATGAAATCAGTTTTAGAGATGACTTCTTCCGAAAAATCTTTAGTATCTACTATTTGTGAAATATCAGCGTTACTGGTAGAAGACTTCATATTAATTGATCTCGAAGAATCGAGTATTTGAGGCTTTGTCTCATCATTAACCTTATTTATGGTATCATTGGATTGGGGTATATCGATTTCTTCTATCTGGTCCATACTTTTTTTGCGTAAATATTTACTAAAATTCATTATAGGTTTATTAACTGCAAAGGTATCAGCGAAATTTGGTACATTTTTTTTATCTGTCTCACCGCCGATCTTGATTGATTCTGATGATAACTTGGATTCTAAAGAGTGTATTACCGACTCTTTTGACGCCAGTTCAACCTCCAATTTAGATAATTTAGTCTTGAGGTTCTCGAACTCGGATTCTTTTGTGGACAGTAGACCCTCCACCTCAGATAATTTGGTATTGATAGTCTCAATCTCGGATACTTTCAGAAACGAGTTTTCTTGGGCCGATTCCAACTTCTTTTTTAGAGACTTTATCGTAGATTTGAGCAATGTTACTTCTTTCGATTTTATCTGTAATTTGTTGCTATAATCGACAAGAGATTCCTGATTGCGACCATCCCGAGATATAAGTGTAATATTTTCTATCTGTAATCGTTTAGCTTCATTAATAATTTCCAGATTGTGAGCACACTGTTTCTGATTTTCGTCATTGACTAGCTTTATACCACGACCCCACTGTTTTTTTTCCTTATCCCATTGCTTTCTTTCCTGATTAAAGTCCTTCGTCTGTTTTACGCATTTACTTTGCAATTGTTCATTGCAGTCATTTAACTCGGATATAGACCTTATGGTGAGATCTAAAGATTTCTCAAGTTCTTGTTCACGTATACTGCCAAGCCGATGTCCTTTTGAGTTGATATCTTGCAATGTGCGTACATTGGCCATATGGTTTTTTCATATATATGAAAAAAAAATCAATACCGGTATCTGAAAATATTAATAATAGATTTATGTTTAAACATAACAAATTATAGCGAGATATGATGAAATATAATGGAACATATGAAAACATTTCGAAACTTTTCTGTATGTGTCACAATGTATAAAGTGCAAGAGATAAATATTTTGAAACATTTTGAAACATTTTGAAACATTTTGAAACATTTTGAAACATTTCGGAACATTTCGAAACTTTTCTGTATGCGTCATAATGTATTTTGAAAGATAAATATTTTGAAACATTTCGAAACATTTCTTTATTTTTTAGCATTTTATACAAGCTTCGCTAAAATACTTCATTATGGGACGCATCCATAAAGAATACTATAGTGCAAATGCAAGATATCTATCCGATGAGGCAATCCAAGAGATTAAAGAGTTGATGGGTAAGGTACCTGATGCCGTAAATGCAATGGCAAGTAAATATCAAATAAATTACTATCGCGTCCTAGATTATATGGAAAATCGTGAACGCAAACAGCAAATGATATATCCCCGATCAACTCGGACACGAAATGCCATTTCTCCTGAAATAGTATCTATGCCTGAAAATAAATACTTGTCAAATACCGCTTTTCATCTTGAATCCCAGCATCAAAATAATATCTCAGATGGGCAGATAAAAAAAAGGAGATCAAAATCCAAATCCGTTCGCGTATCTGATCCGCCTTCTGATAGTAAAAATTTGACAGAAAAAATAGGCGGTAACTCACAAATTTCGGTTGTTTCTACTACAGACGTAATTACTCGCCTTGAACAAGAAATAAAAAGAAAAGATAAGAACTTATCCATTAATGCACGTTTACTTTCTACTGCCTAATCCATCTTTTCTTTATTCGTAACAGACTCGAGGAGCTTTTCATACTTTGTTTGTAGAATCTCATTGCGATCATTAAGTTCAGTAATTCCTTTGAGAACGTTGTATAATATTTTTTCGAGTTCCTCATAACTCGTACGTTTTTTTTTAACTCAGTATTTGGCTCTTCGGAAATAGAAGGAATTGCGTTGACGTGATGAACCTCGATTTTGTTTTCAACCTTGTGCATCGTAACTGGAATGTAAAAATCTTTCCCATTACAATGAAGCTTCATTTCGGATTTAGGCCAATTCATTATACATTCATGTTTTTCAAGGAAGGGATTACTCAATATAACCATAGACTTGTCATATTCAATGACTGCAAAATCTAAATGAAATACACAACCAGGAGCTAGGGTTAATGGTACGTTATAAACCATTCCAATAGATTTGGTTAGGACAGTGGCCGCCCCCTTGAAATAAAACGTTGTACTTTTATCAATTTTTAAACCCAAGCGCTCAGCAATGTCCCTAGACATAAGTAAAGTATTTGAGCAAGAATCAACTAAAATTGCCGAGAGTACTAAACGTTTGATTTTACCCCGCACAGTCGCAATATCTATCACATCTTTATCCTGGACAAAGTTAATTTCCATATCTTCGATAACTTCTTCATCCTCGGTATCTTCGCTTTGTTGAGAAGTATCATTTGCGGTACTAGATTTCTGAAAATTTCGTAAGATTTTATTTATAGTCTCCTCAAATAGAGCAGAATTTACAAGCTCACTTTGAATAATTTCACGAATTCGTCGTTCTAGTAAAGTTGAAGTTGGATTTTGTGATACTCGAGGAGAAGCTTGAATCTCCTTACCCTCTGAAGAATATGCATCTTTCTTGTCTTTGGATCGGGATTGTTTATCGGATGTCTTCTTAATGAGTACTCTAGGTTGATCTATTTTTTTTTAATTCTGTCTACATCAACATTGGAATCTCCATCGGATATATTATCCTCTTCTTGATCGGAAATAACAGATCCATCAGGATTTTCTTCTGCATCAGAGCCTTGTTGGAACCCATCGGCAAAATTCACGCGACCAATTTTTTTCTTGGAATTATTAACCATCATATTCTTAATTATGGGACAACTGCGATAAGTGTGGCCCAGCTTTTTACAAATTTCGCATTTACGTTGGAATGGTCTAGTATTTACTCTAGGGGTTCTGACCACGTTTATTGACGGACTCGGTGAGTTTGACAATCCCTCAGGTTGATCTAATTTATTTGCAAGGTTGATAATTGCATAATCAATTTCCATCGGTTCGAATACTCTATTGTCTTCAATCTCAAGGCCCATATCTGCGTAATTTTTTAACTCTTCATAATACTTGGCCTTCTCAGTTTTAGGACGAAAATTTTGTTGATAATCATATACTGGAGGCGTTTTTTGAACGAATTGCATAGGTGGTTGAACGATTTGTTGAGATGGTTGGAATACAGGTTGTTGTACAATTTGCTGAGGCAGTTGAGATGCCATCCCATTCATACTATTTGCATTTCCGTAATTAAATGAAGAAGGCCTACGTTTGAGCCACAATTTCTTGAGATCGGTGAAAAATGCATCGTTATTTGCGGGATTTGCACTTTCCATTCGATTGAAAAGCTCATCAGGTAAATGATTCATAAGGAATGACAATGCATTAGCATCATCGTTAGCAACACCCAATAATAGGGGGCGTATTCTCGTTTCATATGTTTCCGGTGTATCATTAGGTAAAAATTTTTCATAAGCTAACCTCTGGAGAGCAACTTGCTGTGTTCCAATCGTTTCTGTCTGATATTTATAACGTAACCATGCAATAAAGCGAGCTGGAGTATCAATATTATTTCCCGCGTGTTGATTGGGCACATCTGCATATTTTCTGCTGAGTCTACCCTTTAAGATAGCTACTTTATTGGCATCATTGAGATTAGTTATCGCAGGAATAGCTAGTATGGCGTGAATTTTATTATACCATTCATCAGGCTGAACCTGACCATCATAGAATTCAACATTTGCGAGCAAAGGTGTAATACCAGTCAAGTCACCTATAGCTGTCATATTTGGTGGATTATTATGAAGCGTTAAAATTTGTTGATTTAAATTTAAAATTATTTGCCTTGAATTTTTTTCCTTATTTTCCCATTTTTTGTGTTTCGCCTTTTGCTTGATATGCTTACCCTTTCTTTTTACATGCTTTCTACGCCAATTTTGTAAATCGGCTTGGGAATTTTGCAATTGACCCGTCTGGAAATTGTATGCCTGATTAATAAGATCAAAATTATTATTGGTATTAGCTAACTGATTGGTTAAATTACCGATTTGTTGATAATAGATTTGTGATTGGGTGTTTTCCCACTCAGCTATATCTCGAAGCCTAGCTACAGCATTTTTAATATCGGTAAATTCATTTTCTATAGTAGATCGTGGGATGGCAGGTGTTCTCCGTAATATAGCATCAATATTCCTGAATGCATTTCGAACAGATTCATATGTGGTCTGGGATTCATTGGATCCTGGCGCTTGAATTGTTTGAGCCATTACAGGTTTATTATACTTCCGAGAGGTATTTTTTTGAATTTTATTTTTTAATATGATCACTTCGTCTTCGAGTATAGTCAACTGTCGCTCGCGATTGAGTAGAAATCCCTCTTTTTTATCAACATCCTTTAGAGCGGATTGAAGACGTTTTTTAAGATCGGAAACTTGAGATTTAAGTTCCTGTATTTCCTTTTCATGTGCTATAATAGTGTTATCCTGAAATGAAATGGTTTTCTTACAATATTCAAGATCCTTGATGAGACTACGAATTTTTTTCTCATTTTCACGGTTTATGTCTACTTCTTTACCCAAATCTTTACGTAACTCTCGATTGGTGTCTAGCAGTTGTAGATATGCTGGATCGAAATTATAATCCATTATTTTTATAGTTCACATTAAAATGCATCAAAAATGAGTATACCTAGTATTATAATTAACGCTGACGAGGAATTAAAAATCGTTCTTCGTCTAATTTACTATCATGTACCTGGATTTTATTTGAATGCCAAAAAATTGTTAGACGCGTGCAGAAAAGAAGGTTATAGATTTCGCCTTATTGATATTGAATCCTGGCTTAATCATCAGTTCGTCCGTCAAATATATCTCTTTCCGCAAAAATGCAAAGCCGGAGCAGGGTTTCAGAAGATATCTATTCCTAACAAAGTACATCAGTGCGATCTGTTGGCCCATGGTTATGACGATCAGGATGGTGAAAAAATATATCTTTATACTTTAGTGGTAATAGACGTTGCTACGCGTTATAAAAGTGGACGCTCGTTAACATCAAAAAATAGTCTAGAAGTTTGGAATGCTATAAAAGAAATATATGAAGATTCTACGTGCCCCCTTACATGGCCAAAATTATTAATGCTAGATGGCGGTAAAGAGTTCTCTGGACATTTTTCGCGGGGAATGCAACGATATAATGTTTCTATCTGGGTTGTTGATCTTTATAGCTTTGAAAGTCTAGCATTGGTTAAAGCATTAAAGCGAAGATTGGTGGAAAAAATATACAAGATCCAATATGCAATAGAATCTAAATTAACAGCAGGAGAGCGCTCAACGTTATGGAATATGATTCTCGAAGTAATTTTTGACTATATGAACAACAGTCCTACATGATTAATCGGAATGACCCCATCCCATGCTATGACGTTGGAAAAAGTGATATCTAAACCTTCCATAAAACCCAAGAGACCGATCGGAGAAGATGAGATAACACTACCAAAGGGTACTTCTGTTCGATATTTATTTAAACCCGGAGAATTGGAAGGAGGTCACAGACGTCGTGCAACTGATCCATATTGGTCATTACGTATTTATAAAATCAGAAAAGTCGTCGTTGGGAAAAATCCGCCACAGCCAGTCTTATATTATCTTGAAAAGGAAGCGATTGAATCTACAAAACATTTAATGGGACGTAATCCTCGTAGACCATTCAAGAGAGAAGAATTGCAAATCGTAGATATGGAAAATTTAGAGTACCCGCCAGACGAATTCATCCAAAAATATCATTATCGATCAGAACGTCCTCGAAGTACATCATTATCAATTGGAACAGTCTTGGAGATAGCCATTCTTGATTAAAGCTTCTCTTATAAAAGTTTCGATATCCGTGAAATATGGTATTTCGATGAGGCATATACCTTCTTGCTTACATATATCCCGCTTTTTTTGATCACGTAGTTGCTGACTTGTCAAATCAGTCTTGCCATTCGGGTGAAAATGCTTCAGAACAACCTGAAAATGTTGCTGGCCATGGAACTCAAATGCTAGTTGCAATTCCTTATTATAACCGTCAAGATGTAATCCTTCTAAGAACTTAGGTCGGGATGGCGGAAATTCTTTTCCTAACAGGTCTTCGAATATATACCTTGATGTACGTTCCCCTTTCGAATGAGGACATAGGGGGCACCAGTCATATCTCTTCGTAATAGGCCTCTCCCATAAGTGATTTCTATGACATGAAAATAAGAATGTTGTAGGACCGGTTTGGATGTGAACTTTTCCTCCGCGTTTTTCGGCATAAATTTGAGCTTCAGTAAGGTTCGTCATGTTTATACTTACTTATTATTATGTGTATTAATATTAAGAAAAAAATATCACGTGCGTGTTATTTTTGATAACGCTGATTATTCTTTCTTGGCAAGAAAAAAAAAATTCTTAGAAATATAGTTGAATTAGTATCAGAATGAAATATTTTTATGTATATCATATTGACGAAATTAAACCACCGAGAATATCTTTAGACGATATAGATGCTCCTAAGTGGCCCTTTTATATTGTGGTATCTGGGAGATCGAATACTGGTAAAACCAACATGCAGTTAAACCTCTTTAACGGGGATAAATACTATGATCTGAAAGAGGGAAAAAAGAAAATTGGTGAACGTTTTATACGTTGCAATGATCTAGTACTTGTGGGACATTATATTAGTGAACCCAAATGGAAGTTAGTTCGAAATTTTTATAAGAAAATAGCAGATCGTTCCAAACCATATTATGAAGATGTTACATTTACTGCACTTACGCCTGATAAAATTCCAGATCTGAAACAGTTTAAAAATCCAAAAAGACGCACAGTGATTATATTCGAGGATTTATGCACCGAACCACAGTCAATCCAGGATCGAATCATTCCATTTTTTAATAGAGGGCGTCATAGTAATATTTCCGCAATATATATTTCGCATAAATTCACTCAAGTACCAAAAATTATTCGTGAAAATGCAACTCATCTTGTATTATTTAATGGCGGAGGTTCAAAAGATGACATTCAACGAATTATTCGTCAATATATAGAAGAAGATCCACGTAAAGCCTCCAAAGTTATTAATACCTATTTACGGAATGGCGAATTCATTGTCTTTGATACAACTGTGCCGATTTCTGATCCTATGTCCATTAGAATCGATTGGATGAATCCTCTAGATCTGGAAAAAGAGATCAAATCATTAATAGCGTAATAAAAAAAATACCATTAGCTCAAAAACGGCAAAAAATAAAATTGTTATATTATATATATTATATTCTATCAATGCGAAGACCGTACTTATCAATAATATAATTATCATCTGGATTTTTGATACATTTCAGCAACGTATCCCAACTTCCCCAGACAATTTTATAACCTCGTTCAATGAACAACTTGTCAACATGATTTCTCAATCTTTGTTGTAGTTGATGTTTCTTGAAACTTATCCAATCACCCGGAATATAATATTCTTCATATTCATATCTTTTTTGATAGAGGTAGAGCATATCAAAGTTTTTTTCTTTTTTATACATTGTGATAATATTATTACGCCACAGATTGAAT
>CAUDNR010001780.1:47774-59037 GCA_958430865.1 Entrophospora sp. SA101 | reverse complement strand
CATTTCCATTTTTGGAGTTAGAGAAGGATCTACAAGGACAATGAAAAGTTGTGGGACTAGGTGTCTTGCACTATATAATGAAAAGAATGTACGTCGGCGTTGGTATTTTTCATACAAAGATAAGCATAGACAGGTTGGTGAATTGTTGCGTGAAAAACTTTTTTATCGAAAACTATTCCAGATTAATCGGGATGATAGAAAGGCGCTCAAATTTAAACTTGATACCTTAAAAAAGGCAGAAAATAAACGGTTAATGCAAAAACATCTTTCTGAATGGGACTATAAAACACGAGAAGCAAAAGGTTTAACGATTAAAGTTCCAATGCCTAATTCACCTGATTTCTCATCATCTTTTTACTCAGATTCTAGCGATACTGGAAGTCTAACAGGAGGTATGCGCCAAAAATTTGATACAATCCATAGACATAGTAGAAGAACTAGTAATATTTTAGGCGATATTGAAGAGGAATTACATTCTAGCAACAATGAGAATAGTGGAAATTCATCAAACTCCATAATAATAATTATTGAAGGTACGTCTAATACTGATATACCGCCCCTATTTAATGACTCGAATTCTTCTTCTAGTTCAGATGATGAGGAAATTCGAAGTTCTTCTTCAGATGATGATATTCATGCACATTGTAGGCAAATACATATTCAGAATATTAGAATTTTTCTTTTGATTTACTTTTTTTTTTCTTTGGCTTTGGTGATGTTAACGTTCAAACTTTCAACTTCAGATGAAGAATCACTAGAAGTAGATTCAGATCCATTATCAGAAGAGTTAGTATCCGAATCCGAATCCGAATCCGAATCTGAACTAGAATTTATATGAGCGATATTAACATTAGCTTTTCTCTTAGATTTGTTTTTCTTCTTCCGAGAACAGTTGCGGGAATTATGTCCGGTTCTATTGCAATTGGAACATCTATGACGAGATGATTTATTGGAAGCGCGAATACCTGTTTTTACCCCCTGTGCAACTCCTTTGGATATTGCCTTGTTTATAGATAACTTACTCATGCGATTGGAAAGTTCTTCATCAGAATCATCCTTTTGAGCCTGTTTTCTTTTAAAATATTCTCCGCGTTTATTATAACTTTCTATAAAATCTACTATAGGTCCATCCCGAAATCCTAAGTCGTATAATTCTTTAAATAATAAAGAATCATATATTGCTTCCATATCTTTTGGTGGTACAGTTGGCGGTGTCTTTTTTGGTACCTGTACTTGCTGGGGTTCTGAAGAAGGAATCATAGATTTTATTAGGTTTTCGATTTCAGACTTACTCATACCTGGATTAACTGAAACATTATCTTTATTCCCGTAATAATTAGTCACATTATCTTTATTCCCGTAATAATTAGTCACGGATTTTTTTGTTGACGTTAGATCTGAGATTGGATGTAAATAAGCTCCAGATAACTGTTCTGCTGTATATCTCTCGATTTCTTCAAGATTTGGAAGTAAATTATCTACAGATTTTTCAAGTCCTAAACGACGAACTTCGATTTGATTTGTGGGTGAAAGTCCACGAATAAATTGTAATCGAATTTGTCGTTCATCTATACCTGCAAGCCTAGCTAACCTTCGCAAATTAGAATAGAAACGACCAACTGGTTCACTCCCTTGAACAGTTGAACCAAAAAGTGCTCGTTGTTTCTCTGCAGTAACTGTAGGATAGTTAGTTTTAAACCAGTATAATACTTGTCCGAGTCGAATACCAGGTACAACTACAGTATTACCTGTATTAGCATTTGGCGCATTAGGTAAACGATCAGTTGGTCGTCCATCAGCAAAAGACCAATCTTCATCAAATACTGTATGAGCTGGAATTACAACATTACCATTCTGCCCATTTGCACGATTTAAGGCCTGTACTCCAATTTGACTAGCATTTCTTCCTTGAACAGCAGCTAAATTTGCTTGTGCCGTATTATCAAGTAAATTCCTCAATTCCCAATTTTTTCCATGGATGGTTCTTCTAGCATCACCTTTGAGAGATGCTATAAAAACACCATGAGCATTAATTCTATTAGCATGGCCAGCACCTATATCTATTCCAGAACCTACAAGCCACAATCTAAATTCTTCAATATGTTCTTCGGGATCTTCAGTAGGATATCCATTGAATTTTTTTAATTCATAACCCACCATACCTGTTCGATTGTTATTATGATTATGTGGTATATTATTCTGTAGTAATAAATTTGGGCTTGTAAATTTAAAATTAATTGCTGTGAATTGCGCTCCCTATTTTTCCACTTGATATGACTTGCCTTGCGAACCTTAAATTTATTTAGTATCTATCAAAGAGCTGATCTTGATTATATTCTAATAATCCTTTATCAGCCCGGCATTGTTGTAGCTCCTGCTCTAAGTGATGAATAAATGCCTTATAAATTATTTCAAGAACATGTTTGAGTTTTGACTGTTCATCCCATATCAGACTTGCATTAAACCACAAATGCCCTCGCAAATTATATCTTTGTTGGCTATTATTAAGATCTTGAGCAAGTTGATTGACACAATTCTGCAAAGTATCTCGTTCTGGTATAAGTTGGTTGACATGGTTTTGCAAGGTATCTCGTTCTGGTATAAGTTGGTTGACATGGTTTGCAAGGTATCTTGTGCTTGAATAAGTTGATTGGTTTGATTCTGAAGGTTGGCATTTTGTTGTCTATAGAAATTGACATCCTGTTGTAATTGTACTATTTGAGCATCTTGATCATCTCGTTGATTTGTGATATCATCTAAATCCTGGTCTTTTCTTTGATAATTAGCCCTAATAGTATTTAAAGTGCCGTATATACCTTGGACAATATTGGCTGGATTGTTTAATGGTGTACCACCCCTAAAATGATTTTCAAGCCGAACTAGCCCTCTTCTAATATTTACAAAGGGATCTATATGAGCCATATCTGTATCTTCCTCTTCTGAATTATATAAACTTGGAGAGCTTCTTCGGGAAGAAATAACTTTGAATCTATACCTCAGATTTTGAACATGTTCTTCCGATTCTTGTAATTGCTTTTCTATATTGGCAATATGAGAAGCCTTATCTCGAACCTCTTTCTTAGCATTATAGATTTGTATACGAAGGCTAGAGATTTCTGATCTCAACTCTGCCTTTTCCCACTCTGAAGCATTCTCAAGCTGTTATAATTCTCTATTGAGAGATTGGATTTCTTTCTCGCATCTGATATATTTACGCTCCAGATCCTTTATATATTTTTCATTCAACCTATTGATTGAAGCTTCGTTAGATAACTCATCTCTCAAAGCTTGATTTACCTGCTCCAATTCCAATTCCCGATCAGAGCTTGGTCCATGAGATATTTGATTGGGATGTGGTCGACGAAATGTCATGGTTATTTTTTATGGCATAATATATTTGACTTACCCTGACTTGCCAAAATGAGTAACCCTAGTATCATTATAGATCCTAATGAAGCTCGTGATATTGAAAAAAATCTTATATTGCGAGAAATATATTACCGTCCTACTGGTTATTTCTCCAACGCAAAGACGTTAAGAGATGAATGTCAGAAAAAGGGACATTAATTTAAGCTCTCTACGATTAAAAAATGGCTCACAAATCAAAGTGAATGGCAAAAATATGCACCACCTCCTAGATACATTTCCAGAGTGAGTTATGGAAAAATTAGCAAGCCAAATTGTGTACATCAGTGCGACCTCTTATTCCTTACACATGATCATTATAAAGGTAAAAAATGGGTAGCAGTTCTCAACATAGTGGATATCTCTAGCCGATTCAAAGCATCAGTTCCACTAACATCAAAGAAAAGTTCGGAGGTTGCTAAAGCATTCAGGAAAATTTATGACGACCCCAAACAACCCTCTTACATACCCGACGCTTCTACATTGTGATGGCGGGTCAGAGTTTAAAAAATCGGTAAGTTTGTTGATGCAAGAACACAATGTCACAATTCGAGTAATTGGTGCTTATAGTCATCGTGGATTAGCTCTTGTAGAACGATTCAATAAGACGTTAGCAGAGATGCTTTATAAAATTCAGTATGCCGTCGAATTGATATCTAAAAATCCTAAATTAATAAGAGAGTGGGTCAAGTATTTGCCAGAAGTTATCGATTACCTAAATAATTATCCAACACGTCTTATTAGAGCTCCTGGATCCTCGAAGTGGGGGTTGGCACCAATAAAAGCCATCAAATTAGAAAAGGTTGAATCTCGGCCATCCACAAAATATAAACGTCCTGTTGGGAAAAATGAGGAGAATAAGTTAAAGAAGGGTGATAGTGTTCGTTATCTGCTTGCTAATGCGGAATGGGAAGGAGGTATGGAAAATCAGAAAAGAGCCACGGATCCCACATTCAGTCCAAGCATTCATAAAATTCGAAAAATTGTGGTAACGAAGAACGAACCAGTTTTATATTATCTTGGGAGCGATGACGATGAATATCCTCCAAAGCGAGGATTTGTACGTGAAGAACTCATGCACGTGAATATTGATACGCTTCAGTATCCACCCCAGAGTATATTGGAAGAAAACACTCACTCCAGATCTGTTAATATCGTTCGTGTTATTAATAAAATGACTAAAGCGCAACAATATGTCAGGAAGCGTGGTGGACATTGTATTATGAAAACTGACCAAATAAATGATTTTGATGTATATCTCTGGTCCTGTGAAAACGGAAAGCATCAGTGGGAATATCCATATCCATTAATAGCTACGAAATTTGAATGGTGTCCACTTTGCTTCCATCACGCCGATGAACGTCGCTGTAGATATATTTTCGAAGACCTGTTAGGTAAGAAATTTCCATCTTGTAAACTGGCATTTTTGAATGGGATGCAATTAGACGGGTATAATGAAGAGCTAAAATTGGCATACGAATTTCAGGGAATCCAACACTACAGTCTTGATTCAATGTTCCATAAGAGAGGACAAATTGATCTGGATGAACAAAAAGTACGTGACGAAAAAAAGCGGGAGATATGTCAAAGAGAAGGTATAGATCTCGTTGAAATTAGCTATGATGCAGATTTATATGAATTTATTAAAAATATACTCATTGAAAAAGGTTATTTATCGCATAAAGAATAATCTCATAAGATAGCGGAGCTAGTATCTAAAGATACATAAGTATGACATATAATAAACTATTGCAAAGCAGGCCGTTACCGCAGAGCAATGACCCTTTGGGTCTAGGCGATGAATCGGAGATTTGAGACTCTGTCTCTTCTTCGAATCATGACCCTTTAGGCCTTCATCCACTTGCCTTGCCTGAACTTTTAACTGAAATTTTATCATATCTTGCTGAAGATAAAACATTTATACCCGACTTTATTTGTTAACCGGTTGTGGTATTTATGTTCTGCCCCAATATTATGGAGAAGAGTCGAATTCGTTGACAATGGTTACAAAAAAAATCCTAGCTACTGGGAAAAATTCAAAGAAGTGATACATACACAAAAACCTCTCCATATTTCAAAATTAATCGATATTTGCATTTCTAGATGTAAAGTCTCTAGTGGAACCTTATATCGGATTAGAGGACTGTGTCCGAACCTGCGTCACTTAACTATAAGCAACTGCCATGGATTTTCTAGCAAAACAATTGGAAAAATCATATATCCGAACTTACTATTTCTTAAATTTTACAATAATGCAATTAAGGCCTCTAAGCCTCATCATATCAAGGATAAAACAATTTGTGGGATCGCATCATTATGTCCAAATTTAACTTATCTTTATTTGGGATATAGTAATAATATTTCAGATATCTCAGTAATCGAAATTGCTAAGTCGTGTAAAAAAATAGAGTATATTAATATAGGTGGTTCGGGTATTACCGATGTATCATTAAAAGAAATCGCTCACTTATGTCCAAACCTCCGACATCTTCACCTGAGTAATTGTGAGAAGATAACAGATGATGGTATTTGCGCTATAGCTATTTCACATCCAAATATGCTTAGTTTTTCTTTTGCTGATGAAGAAGGTAAATTCGATATGGATAATATAGCTGTTTCTGATACGTCCGTGAGAATAATTGCAGACTCGTGCCCTAAACTTCAATATCTCAATGTATCTTGGCGTCATATATCTGATGAATCTATTTGTGTAATAGCACAATTGTGTCCAGAACTTGAACAGCTTTATCTTGAAGGGTGTGATATTACTGATAAATCTATGTCCGCATTAGCAAATTTGTGTAATCTCCAGAAGCTTGTTATTGCTGATTGCGATGAAATCAGCATGAATGCAATTATAACCTTACAGAATAAAAATCCCACTCTCAATATTTTCGGTTGGTATTCAGATACGAATAGTGAGTCAGATACAGATGGTGTAATACAAGTTCGAATCTATGATTTATCAGAATAAAAAAATCCAGTGAATATGTATATATCACAATAAAGATCATTATTTTTCGATATAATAATTTAGCATTACTTAGCTTAATCGGGATGAAAATAGAAAGCTGATCCGGTCGAGAAATTTGTACTCAATATCGACGAATACGTTAATCCGGAAAGATTAACTCATTAAATAGCACACCCCAATGGCCTTTCACACTTATAATCTCTGGTCGAACTAATACAGGAAAATCTACTGAAGTTGTTCGTCTTTTGGGCGGAAATAAACTACATAGAATGTTTAATGGTAAACAAGGAGGCACTAGATATATTAAGTGTGATGATGTCGTGCTTATTGGTCACTATCTCAAGAAGCCAAAATACATGTACCTTAAATCAGTTTTCCAAATAATTGCAAATAGTCCAGAGTCATATTGTGAAGATATTACATTTCGGGCTATGAAACCAGATAAAATTCCAAAGCTAGATTCATTCTCACCAGAAAAGAGGTACAGTGGTTATATTTGAGGATGTATGCACTGAACCAAAGAAAATTCAAGAAAAGATTATACCTTATTTTACAGAGGGGCGCCATTCCAATGTTTCTTCGATATATGTCTCACAAAGCTATTTTGACTGTCCAAAACTAATAAGAAAAAACTTAAAATATGTTGTATTGTTCAACGGCTTTTGTACCTCAGATTAGTTAAGTAGAATACTTCGTTTATATGTTAATGACTGGTGCAGTGTCTATAAAATTGTTAATAAGCATTTATGTGAACAAAAATTTATTGTCTTCGATTTAAGTGTACCTCCAGAACACCCGCATAGAATACGTGTCGGCTGGGATATGCCAATTAGTCAACTTGATGAATAGAGCGTGACTTCAGATATGCGAGACATTTTTCTGTCTCTTGTAATTGTATCTTTTGTTGTTCGATTTCACATCGCAATTTTTTATTTTCATTAACCCGCTTTCCATACTCTATAGTAATTTCTCGCATAAATTTACCAAAAGTTTTTTCATTATATTCCATTAATCTCTGAAATAAAATATCGACCTCTTTCTTAACCTGGCGATTGATTTCTTCCTTACTTGCAAAGCAAGGGCACTTATGTACCTGATCACATGTACAAATCGGAATAGTATCTTGGGTTTGGGATTCTTGGTTAGTCATTTCTGTGTTATATACACGTGATAAATTTTCAAGTGGTGATGAACTTCGACGTTGGCGTTCTTTTTTTCTATTATAAACTATAATTTCATGTTGCAAAAAATCTTCAATAGCTGGATCTATACCACATGCTTCTAGTAGTGTAAAAGGATTGCGTTTTCGAGTAGTAAGGCGTCTCCATGCTTCTTCCACTAATGAGGGAGGTAGTTGCTGTATCAGATATGTATATGCTTGATTGAATTTCATTTGTATATACCCCGGAAAAAATTCTGTTGAATTCTATAGAATTTGAAAAAAAATGTAAAGTAGTTAAAAATTCAACCGTTAATCGCATATTGACAACACACCATTATTATATAATCATTAGTATAATGATAACAAACAAAAAATAGCCTTTAACCATCACGAAACAGCAATAAATAAAAGTTTAAAGTACTAACCCTCAAGAATACTTTAGATGTGTATAATAATTAATATATTTACGCTTCTATTTCTAAAAGTCGCTTTTGGAATCTAGTCCACAATTGACTCTTTTTAGAATCTATCCAATTATATGGAATATAATATTCTTCATATTGTCTATTAATAATGGAACTGCGCATCATGGGATCGTTTTTATATAATTCAATCCATTTAGTACGCCACTGATTAAATTGTTCTCGAGTCTGAGGATTTTTTATTTTATGTTGAGTTAAACCTAAAAATTTCTTATCATCTGGAGTATTATCATTCGGTAAGCTATTCCATGCAAGCTGTGCATTCGATGGCTCTTTCTCTTGAAATCGTCTCCAAGCTCTTTGAATAATCCTTGCATGTCCATCTCAAGATTTAGGTTTATCACACTCATGATCCCAATGTTTCTGCATCAAATCATCTGGCTTGATAATTTCGATATACCTTTTTCTGGTAAAATAGAATGATTTCTTTGGTTTTACATTATCAATATGAATAAGTTTCATACAATCTAGACATATCGCTACATTGGCTTTATGGATTCTAGGCCTGTAGTAATCATGATTAATTGGCTTAGAATTTCCAAATCCCCCAAATAAACAATGTACATGATATACACTTCTTTTCTTTTCAGAAACCAGCTCTTGTAGAGGAATTCTGACCCGAATAGCCCATTGTTGTGGAGTTTCATTGGGTCGAATAACTGATAAAGTATCATATTGTCTTTCAGTCTCATAAAGATCATCAAAGTATCGTTGATAATCATTAATTCCACAATAATTGTAGATATATGACTTTACATATTTCATATCATATCCCGGTCTATTATTAATGAGTTTCTGTGATTTAGTTTTTTTATCAATAACAATAGGAATATTAAGACCTGACATATTTGGAGTTATATGTGATTATATCGTATTTAAGGATTTAGATCTATTAGATTTAATAACTTTATACTCTAGAATAATTGGATTCAATTTTAGTCCAGATTGGATTGTTAGATCATTTCTTAGATCTAGATAAGAACGCTTGAAATAATAGAGATATTTACAAAAGTGATACTCAAAGTCGATCGTCAACACTTGTGGACGGTAATCACGTTTGTTACATCTCGGAATCTGAATTCGGGCATGATAAAAAGTTGATTAATTTAGATTCTATATCATTAAATTATTTTCAATTTCATAATAAAATACACATCAATTAATTAAAATGAGAGCTGATTAATTCAGAAACTTATCATTAAATTGTCCATTTCATTCGCCTGAATATGTATGACTGTGCCAAAGGTTTGATCTATAAAAACAAGTCGAGTACTATAAATTTTATATCTAATAAATTCATTGATTATGGAAACATTAAGAAGATTCGCTTATAAAATTATTTTTTGCGAAATACCATCTTCTATACCATCTGATATAAGTCAAAGCTTCGAGAATATATTATCTATTAATCCTGATGAACCTAATATTTGCCCAGTATGTCAAATCGAAATTTCCTCACAACTTACGGAACCGATTACCATATTAACATGTAAACATATTTTCCATCATAATTGCATCGATAACCACCAATTACATTGTCCGATATGCGAGAAGGTGAATAATGAGTTCAGCCAAACCTTTATCGTGGCCAATACATTAGGAGATAATTTGCAGATAAACTCAGCGGAATCATCTGAAAAATCACAAGGATCATCGGTGGAAAGTGCTTCTGAAGAGCCAGCGGAAGAGGAATCGTCGGATGAAAGCTCTAATGAAACCGACTCAAAAAGATCACCAAGAATTACACGTAGGCAGAAAAAAATACAAGGCCTGATAATGGAATTGTCAACACCTACCAGAGCAATAGTTGAAATTAGTAGTGACGGAGAGCAGAGTTTATCCAATACCGAAACTACAAACCCAACGGCACTAGATCTTGCCCGATTATTCCAAAAAGCAATTCAAACAGAAAAGGATGCGACTCGTGGAAATCAGAAAGAAATATTGTCCTGGTATCGGTTCGGAGAGTTACATGAAAATAAAGTTCGTTATATTTTGGCTAATGAACACGTTACTGATAAAACGGCGAGAAGTAGAGTGTACAAAGAAGTTTCGTCTCATCTTCCAAATGTAACAGCCGACAATCTACGTAAGAAAACCTATAAGGCGAGAAATATATATAGATTGTTTAATGATATAGGTGTAGATAAGATTAATTTGATCAAATCATATAGTGCAGATTCGATATCTCGTCTTTCTATACCTCAAATTAAAGCTATTATAAATCATTTTTCAGATCACTCTGTATAATCTATTTTTTTTCAATAAAGCGAGGAGATAATCGAAATCTATATTAATATACATGATTTTAAGAATCTAAACCATGTGTAGTTAATCCAATTTTGATATACCTGCATATGATCGCACAAATATATCAACTGACCTCTTACACGTTCTATGAACTTCTAATAATAACCAAATTAGCTCGATGACGCATGAAAACACAAAAAAAAGTAATGTATATGGATTAGACTAAACATAAACATTTTTAATATTCGAATATATACCAGCTCTATTGTTCCACAAGATTATTTTGTGATACCACTAAAATTATTTTCTTATTTATGAATTATAATATTAATATTAATATTAATATATTAATAAAGCTTTTCGATAAGAAAAAAAATACAAATGAGACACAAAAAGGAAATGAATGAGGTTCTTTATCAGTAATAATACTACGTAGAGTCTGGCTTATATCAAAATTCATATGTTATGGGAGTTGAGATCTCCGCCATCTCCGAGATCGTCAAGTTTTGGCTTATTTTACATTTTACAAGAGCGATCGGCAGATTGAAAAGTTTAATTTTCCCATAGATGACGAAATATACTTCGCATAGAACTATATGACTCATATATTCAGTACTAATAGAATTGCTTTACGGGTAGAGATCTGAGAAATATCAGGATAACGTAATTACTAATCATCTATTTTTTTCTTCTAGCAGGTTCTCAGATTTAGCGAATGAAACAATATAAATAAACTGGATTTGTGAGGTGGGCTAGAATAATATTACTTATATTTTTTACCGAAACAAAAGTTTACAATGGAAGGAGAACTTTTAGTTAAAATTGGTAAATAAATTTTCCCATTAGCATTATTAATGCACAGATTGTATTTTTACAAAAGATAGAAACACGATTAAATAATGATACTTTTTACAGCATGGTGGAATTTCTCTTTATCACATTTATCACTTTGTGACGATCTCAAATTTATGTTGTGTGACTATATAATTT
>CAUDNR010001780.1:35043-46370 GCA_958430865.1 Entrophospora sp. SA101 | reverse complement strand
ACATATAAAAATGCTTAAGTGCCATAGTATCTGCAACTGAACGTTCTGAATCAAGTTTAAGGAATTCAGCTTCCTCAAGAGCAAGATTTCGAGAAGTGGCGACTGCATCAAAATCTGTATTCTTGATAACTAAAGCTTCAGCCTTAATCTCATTACGAACTTTTTTACGATTCCCTATAATCTCTTTATTTTCGTCCATTTTTATTAATTTAAGACTTGCTCCAGTACTGGCAATAAGGCTACATGAAATCTCGATAAAATTTCTTGCAGAGAGACGTTTCCGATGCTCGACTTCAATGAATGATATTACAGCAGGTGATTGATCAAGTTTGTAGGAAATAATATCTTTATCCCATTCACGATGTCCCTTTACTGCTGTATGTAAATCATTAGGCCGAGCAATTGCAAGTTCTGTACGAATATTTTCGTGGCCGGGTGGACGAAAAAGCTCATCGGAATTTTTCTGATAATAGAGAGAAATTATACGCTTTTTACAATCACGAATTCGGAACATCATCTGGATAAATGCTTCGATATTAACTGGTGTCGAAATATTTGTAATACCTATAACTATGTCAAAGTAATTAGGTTTCTCAAAAGAAATACCTGCTTCTACTGTATTTGTATAAGCTACACAATCAAGTTCACCCCAAGCTGTATTAATATCTAAAAAGTCATTTTTTCGTTGTTTTCCATCCATATCTCCATAATAGGCGCGAGCTTTAAAAGATAATTTAGAAGCCTTTTTTACTAATGCTCGAGCCATGTTAGAGCTAGTTACAACAAACGCTACGCGTTTACCTTGTTTTAGAAACTCAAATCCTATTCGCATAGCTTCAGCCCCGCTATTTGGATCATAAAGATACTCAACGGTCTTACCTATAAGAGGCTGAAATTTATTATCAATCACTCGAATATTTTCACCACGATAGGCTTTGAGGAAGGCTAATGTTGACTCGTTTGCAAAGGCGTCCATTGCTAAAACATGTTGGGCCGATTTTAACACATCACGCATCGCATTCTCGGATTCTCTTGCTTTTGCACCACTATTCATTTGGCGTTGAATTGCATTAACTTCATCTAAAACAGCTACAATTAGACGGGCAGAAAATTCGATACGAGAAAGGCTTTCAACTTGGACTATAATAACATCCCATTTATCTATAGATAAGTTCTGTTCGTCTTGATAATTACAGATTTTGAGCCCTAACGATTTAAGTTCATTAATTTTGCCTTGTGATTCATTACTAAGAGTTTTTCGATAAGAAACCCAGATGAAACAAGGTAACTTGGCACCACTTCCGGCTAAAGAATTGAGATTTTCTCTTAGACCTTTTGTTTTTCCTGTCATCATAGGAGAGCGGATAAGGGTTGTACTGGATTTTTCGCTCAAGAAATCTGGATAAGCTTCTGGTGCATCTTCCATTTCCTTCACGTTAATAATTTCTCCGGGTAATTCAGGAAGTGAACATGGATTTGATACAGCATTGGCTATTCTTTCGATAATATTTTGTTTAGGTGATTCAGCTACTCTCGTTGCTTCGCCAAATACTAATCCCTTGTGATCTGGTTTATATTGTTTTTGCCGAAAACATTTGAGTATAAAACGTCCGTCTTTTAGAAGAAACCCGTATAATTGATTTTTTTCATGTTTAACGTCACATATAGGGCATTCTTCAGATAATTGCGCATTAAAATTCATAAAACCCTTTCCGATAGTTCCAATCTCGAGCCACCCATATTTTGCAATAACCAAATTAGCTCCTTTAACAAGTGCATTATCATCTTCGATAGGCTGGAATTTATCGGTTGGCTTTTCAGAAGAAAATGTTCGTGGCCAGATCACAGAATAATTCGATTTAGGCTGAACTAAATAATTTTCTAGCGCGTGAAATCTCTTGACTGAAGAAATTGCGGGCCTTTTGACTCTGTCTCCTTTTGCTGATCCAAGAAGCCGAAGGCTAAAACGCGACTTGGGAAGGCCTACATCAATAAACTTCGAGTAAGGTTTTCCGACTAATTCGATAACTTTTTCCGTAAAGCCCTTAAGATCTCTATAATCTACGAAATGAGCGTGAGGATAAATAATATGCCAGCTACATTTGTTTGCATCCGATGAACTTGCTAAGGCGAAACTAGGTACCATGTCAAAAGTGGAATATATTATATCTGTAGAAACATCTAAAATCCTCGATATCAAATCCTGACGAGTAATTTTTTCGTTGTCTAAATAAGGGATTTTAGGATTAGTAGGATCAAGTTTTTGTCTCGCATCGATATCAAGTATTAAGCGAAGGGGTTTGTTCCCATCAATACATTCATGTGTATCTGGCGTTCCATAAACTTCGGAAGGATGATCAATTACCGTAAAACCTTTTCCTGCTGTCCGAACTATATATTTAGAATTAATCTCTTTTGGACGATAAGCTTCGAAAAGTGCAATATCTTTTTCAAACGACCTTTTATTGTAATATCCATCATCATAACCTTCATCGTAGTCCTCGTCATAGTCTTCATCATAGTCTTCGTCATAGTCCTCGTCATAGTCTTTATTAGTTTTCTCTGAATTATCGGACGGAAGTAATTTTTGAAAGTAAAAATGATTTATATTACTAGGCTTGTAGTCAAGGTCCGTTAAATTCTGGAATTCGACTAATGGTTGCGCATCCATAGGTGAGCTTTTTGAATTGTCAAAAGAATCATTCTGAGACTTAGCTGGCAGATTACAGTATTTCGCATATTCTTCGAGCAAGATTGCAAACAAAGCGTCATCCTCTTGTTCAGAGACGATGAGTGGACTGGAACTGAGATCGGGATTTTTTTGCGTAGATTGTGTAGACACCATATGTAGGTGTAAAGTTTTCAGTATATCTATACATATAAAATCAAATCTCTAAAATAAAAAATCATGACCGCGTTTTTTTTTTAAACGCCATCACTTCTGTCAAGAAAAAATATTCAATTTTTCGGCCATGCCGCTCTGCTGAGAAGTGACACTATCTAATGCTCAGAATCAACGCGGTGATTTTTTTGTCTATCTCGCCAGTTGTTCTTGTAAATAGTTGTGGCATGCATCGTACAAAAATCAGTTTGGGAATAGGTCAGCTTATTGCAGAACGCACATAATTTTTTTGGCGGCGACTTGTAATGCCTGACACATCCTGACATTCGCAAACATTTTTTTCCACAGATAGATCCATCTTTTTTGATATATCGGCAAATCCAGGACTCTAATGTATAATTATTTTCAGCTTTGTCGGAGTGATGTGAGGTGGACTTCACTTTATCGGAAAGTAGCTCCATATAAGATAAATTTTTAAGATTATTATTACGTTAAATTTTCCTTTCGCTTTTTATTATAAGTGAATCGTATAAATATTCAAAACCCCAGCTAAATAATATTTTGATTTTAAAGATTCGAATTCACTAATTTGAAAAAAATAAATTTTATATAGTAAATACTCGGTATAAATATAGTCTACATATTCATCCCATAATTACAATGTCAAGAGTTGTTTCAAATCTCGTAAATCAAAATAATCTAACTCCTCAAATGAGCGTATATAAACTTAATAATTATGCTGAAGAATTGGATAAGGACCTGAAGGATTTCAAAGCGCGTGAACACGCTAGAAATAGATTTCGAAAATTAGGTTTTAGTGAAAAGCAAGTATATGCTCTTGTCCCCGTTCAAACATCCGGGAAACGTGTAACAGGAAGAGAACCTATTAAGAAGACTGCATTATATATTATGCAAAATAATTTAAAGGTAGAAGAAATAAATGAAATTGCGTATGATCTAACAAAAACAGCTCCCAGTGAAGTAGCTCAATCTTCACGTCTTGTATTGCTCCGAAAAGAGTTACGTAAACTCGGAGCTGATTATCATATATTGGAAGCTACAAGAATACCTGATATCACCTATGAATCAAATAAAAGGCAGAGGGAATTGCAAGAACTACGTGAAGATGAGGGATTCGACTGTCCAGACTTCTTTACTCTAGAAAAAGTACAAGAGCGGTTAGAAAAATGTAATACCGCTAGCTCTCCTTCAATGCAAAACTTAACAGATATAATGATAATGTTATGTATGAGACCGGCAGATGTAGAAAATCTTCGAATTAATTATTACAATCGAAATAATGATGAATGGTATAATTCTAAATATTCTTGGTACTGTACCGGATATGCTAAAAATAGAAATGAAAAAAGCGTACCTCGACCATTTGTATCAATGGAAAAGAATCCTATACGGGCTAGAGAATTACTTATCTGGATCCAAAAATCAATACCGGAGAGATTTCTATCAAAAGGAAAAGGTGGTAATGTAGACGTCAATCCGATTAATAACTTCTTAGCTTGTCATGGTATTAGCTCATCGCATTTAAGAAAAATAGGTTGTAGTCATGCCGTTATAGTACATGAAGGTAAGAATAATGCTCAATGTAAACGTCTCTGTCAATTAGCAGTGAGACATAAAATAATTAATATTGCATCAGACCATTATAGTATAATGAATAGCGGACCTAGTGTCAAGTCGCATAATAAACCAGATGCTGTAACAGAAATCATTGATATGTAAAATTACTAATTATGCGTTACTTCTTTATTAGACGTATATGTATATCATTTTCTATATCAGTAGAAAAATTAGACTCTGTTTCCGATTTCGAATTACTAAAACATTTATTTTGCAAGAAAAAAAAATATTTGAAATTATTCGCCCATATAGATATGCCAAATATGTCTTGCAAATCGAGGAAAATCGCTTAATATGAGTCGAAGACTCTATGCCTGCATATCTTGTCTATTATTATATACACACTAGAGATAAAAGTAAGTGAAAACGGTAAAGTTACCCATATTCAATAATGGCTAAAGATCGCTCCTTTAGTTCTTTTTTATATGGAGTAGTAGGAAGCTGCATAGTTTTTTCAAAGTCTCGCTTATATTCTAGAAAATCCGCTTCGACCATACTTTCACGATTTATTTTCCAGTAATTAGAATAATCCCGCAATTCAAAAGCAATATTGGATCTCCACTGTTCTAGCTTTTCTTTAGACATTTCAAATTTTTGCTGTAAAATCCCGATAAGAGTATCTATATCTGATTCACTTTTGATGATAAGTTCCGGTATTTTCGGGAAATGATTTATAATATTTTGGATTTGGACGGCTGTTAAACTAGAAATAGCGTCAGCACTATATGTAATTTGCTTGATTTTATCTATTCCTATTCCTTTAAACAATGTATAAATATTTCTGGCCTTGTGGGTTTTCATACGTAAATACTCTCTCTTGATACCAGGAAGATATGGTTCCATTTCATTGTAAATCTGTGTTCTTGCCATTTGATCGTTGTTAATTTCGTTTTTTGAGCTAATATCTCTGACCTTTTTTTCGAATTCCTCACTATAATAATACCAACGTAAAATTTCTTTCTGTCCGGTTTTTTTAGCCTTTTCAAATAAATGAGCTAAACGTAGTGTAGAAGAAGCAAAGCTTCGAATCTCTGATTCACCCAGAGCCAGGTCATCCCCGTCTAAAATATTTTCAGTAATTCGTTTATCAGATATAGAATTCGAATTGCTTTTCTCGTTAATAAACGCAGATAACTCATGAATTAAACCCTGTTCCACTTTCTGATTATAGGGAATTTTTAGCCTTGCTAGCTCCGCTATTTCAGTCGTAGGGTTTATTTTGGTAGAAATGACACTTTGTATTTCAGAAGAGGAAGAGATTTTTTGTATCGCTTCTTGATCTTGAAGTTTCTTTTCTCTGTTTCCCTCCCTTATCATATTACTAACCCTTTCCTTTTTGTTTAGATCCAGAAAATCATCAATCTCTTTGTCTTTCAACGATTTAGTTAAGTCGGAGACTCTGGGCTCAACCCATTCTACAGGGGCGGAAGACGCGTTATCAGATGTATTTTCTATCTGCTCGGAAGTTACAGACTCATTTGTTTCGCAGTGAGATAAAGTTTCTTTGTTAGAGTGGTCTCCAATAGGTAGAAAAGTTGCTTGTGGTTCTGAATAATCTAAGGATGAATCGGGGATTTGAATCTTTGCTTCTTGTGTATTAGTAAAAGTTTGAGTTCGCTTTTTGAATTCCTCAAAATCATATTCCAATTTAGTTACTTTGACCTTAAGCTGAGTATTCTCTTCCACAGCATGTTCTAATTCTTTGACTCTAGCCATAAGCCTGGCATTTTCTTGTTTTAATAAATTTAATTCGGATTCCATGTTCGATAATATTTTTTTATATATATAAATAGATTTATTCAAAATAGAAATATCACGTGCGTGTTATTTTTGATAACGCCGATCATTCTTGGCAAAAAAAATAGTCAAGCCTAAAACGAAAAAAATTAATTGCATTCTTGATCCGGATTTTGATGGACCTATCATTTACATTCTAAAAATAATAGTATACAACTATTTAGTCGCATATAAAAATAGCTTTGCCTTTAGTATAACTAAAGATTTTCAATGTTATAATAAATATTTCTTATCTGAAAATGCGCCTTAATCTTCTCTGTTTTGCGAATGAATAAGAGGTATCTATTGTTGTTATATAAAAACGATTAAGCTTATTTTTTCGACATCGAATGAGGCCTGTGCGTAGTATGAGATGTACCAAAGTTTTCGATTCCACCTATCAGATGAAATGCACAAATAATTATGATCGGCAAAGATAACAGATCGTCCATAGTAGATAAATTTTTAATGGGATTCAAGAAACCAGTGATTCACGATCTTTGAAATTATGTATATCCACAATAGATCGATTAATCTCACCAGAGAAATCTTTAGATATGTATAAAAACGGGATGAATTATTTGTTTGAATCACTTTTATACCTTGTAACATTCGAATAAAAAATTCATTAAATAAACCAATTATAACTGCGTAAAATTAAATCATTTATTCTTACATTTGTCAAAATTGAAGGTATGTAGGCTACTCATATCCCGTTGTATTATAAATGAACCACCATACTGACTGATATTATTTTTAGATGACTCCAACTGAATTTTTCGAAGCTCTCAAAAAAATGCCGTTAGAAAATTACTTTATTTTAATCCCTATATTTATCCTCATCGTAACATTGATATTTGGAGAAAAACTATTTATATACCTATTCATTGTCATCGTATGCTTCGGTTTCTATATTTTCAAACAACAAATCAATATGGAATTCGAATTATTAAAAGAGAAACGAAAAAAACGAATCTAATGAAATATATAATAAAATAGACGATCTTACCGAAAAAATTTCTTTGTTTTATGAAGAGTTCCAACAACAAAGATTTCAGGAAGATGATACCTTAAATAATTCGAGTAATCTTTCAAGTAGTCTTTCGAGTAATAATTCAAGCATTTTTTCAAGTGGTTCTCGAGGTAAGATCTTTAGTTATACTAAAGGCGAAGCTATTTCAACGTATAAATATATCTGCTACTTTGATGAAAGACTCTTAGTAAATCAAAATATTTCCGTATTATATTAGGTTCAAGACGCACTTCATTTTCAGACCCAGTTGTTCAGAAATTTAAAAATCTTTTCGACGAGACCATGCGAAAAAACGATTATTCTAAAGCCGATATGATTGCCGAAGTTGTGAGCGATCTTAGAAAGGAGGAAAATATCAAGGTTATTTCGAACAAAGCGGTAGATAGTTATTATACAAATCTTGGATCGAGCTCAAGACTAAAGAAAAAAATAAAACCGCATCTAACAAAATATTAATGAAGATAGCGATGATGGAATAAATTATAACAATAATAATAAATAGTTTTCAACCTGGTAGAGCCAAAGTATAGGGGCGTACATTAAACGGTTTAGGGGCCGTACGTTCTCTCCCTTGCAACTCTGCCGTAAGAAATTAATATTATTTATTATTATCCATGTATCTTTATTTTATTTCGCTTGATTAAATAAAATGAATCATTCGAATTCTTATTTTTAAGCATAATAATAATAATAATAATAATAAATAAAATGAATCATTCGAATTCTTATTAAGCATAATAATAATAATAATAATAATAATAATAATTGTTTGTGTACGACCCATAAATTTCGGAATACTTGTATATGTAGTGCGACTATATAAATTATGCATGCATGTTTATTTGTGCGATTAACCAAATTCGATTAATTACCTCATGCATGTAATCATACGACCTGATTGTTACTATAAATTCTAAATATGCATTTTCTTTGTGAAAAAATTTTTCTATATATATGCATCACTCGTTTCATTACTCTCCAAATCTATTTTCATCACTGTATGCCGAAATCCCAGAAAGAGACCATTTAAAAGGGCAGTATAGCGAAGTTATTTTTACTCGTCGCTTTCAAGTGATTTATTTTTTTGTTGCTTGCGGTTTTCAAATTCTGGATAAATTTTTTTCTTAAAAATGGAAGGATTTCTTTTAAACGAAGAACTTGACACAGTTAGGATTGCTACTGCCTTATACAAGAGGGTTTTGACAAATGAATGGACTGGTGATAGAGATATAGAGGTCAATAATTTTATAGTGACGTTGAATAGAATAATAACCGAAAATACTATTGAGATTGAGCGCTTAGAAAAATTCCAGAGTTGGGGCGATGATTTAGAATTAGAACAAAAGGTAAGTTTATTATCAACATTTTAACGAAATCATAGTGGGTGTGATGAAATTTCTACAGACTATTATGATGTTTGTCAATTTGTGCGATTTGCGTTTTCCCGTGAAGATCCTTATGTAAAGGTACTGCATAATTGATTCTTTTGTGTAGAGTAACCGGATTACGTTAATCAATGCACAAGTTTATATAATTGAATTTGAATTCTGCCGGCATTTACTGAAAAAAAGTCAATCTGACCCAGCGAATTTTTTTTTGCTTTCCTTTCTTTATAAAATTCAGTTGATAATATTATCTATTTTTTTCCTCAGGTAATATCGGCGTTCGAAGATATAAGAACTTTACTGAAAATGCAGAGCTCGGTAAATGAAATTAAAGTTTATTTTATGATCTAGTTCATGTCGAATCTGATAAGATATATTTTTGATATCACTAACAACATCATAGGGTGAAGATAGAACGTCTTGGGTTAGTCGAGCAGAAGAAAATGTCAAGATGGTCATTCGTAATGTACAATCGGTATGTTTTTTGTATGGGTCATTGCTTTTATTAGATCATAATATTTACGACTATATCAAATTTAGGCAATGAAAAAATGTTCTGGACTGCAATACAAGATGTGGGAAAAAGTGAAAAATGAATTAGGAAAATTGGATTTGAGTAAATTAGGGTACGATCACCCAGTATGTTCTGGAATTTTGGACTGCGAATCTGAACCTATATCCACGTTATTGCCGGAGCTTCGTACTGTGTTACAGGTAATTTAAAACAATATATTTGAACTTCAATACTGTATATTTTTTATTCTTATTGATGCATTCCTTATAGAAAGGGGCCGATGATTTTTTGATAGAAAAAAAGATAAATGATCTTTGTGAAAAATTTACTCTTGAGGAGGAGAAACGTATTCTGGCGGAAGAAACAGCATTATCGCCCCGTATAGTATCTGCTGGAAAATGGCTAGATTCATCGGAAAAGTTAGAATCAATTACTACACAGATTTTTGAAGTATTGTAAGTATCTACTACATTATTAATCATATATATGTGCTGTAATTAATCAATCTAAACTATATTTTAGGCATCATTTATGGGTATCAACCAAGTATAGAGCATTTGTCCGCCATAAAATGCCAATAAATGAGACATCATATATGTGCGAAGTATTGACACGGCTATTTGATACAGTCATGAATGGGATACCTATAAAATGCGAGGCTTGGGGTGCATGGTTGGTATTTTTTCTTTTATTGATTAAGCCTTAACTTTGACTTTATTATTTTTTGAACTTAGGGATAAACGAAGCTTGGTTAGTGCATCTCGAGCGGGCGATTTGAGATGTGCAAAGAAACCAGATTATATGTTTACGGTAGAAATAAGTGACGTAGAGGTTGAATTATTATATTGTGAAACTGGTCGTCCGAAATCTTCACACGTGAAACAGCTGGAGGATCATAGAAAATTAGCAGGACTCTCTAAGGATTCGATTGAAAAAACCAGATCAGAACTTAAAGCATCACTAAAAAAGTCGACATTGAGTGAACATTTGTCTATATTTACGGTTAATGTTGCGAGTATGTATATTTTTTATTTTATCATTTTTTTCGGAAATGTGCTAAAAGTTTTTTTTAGGCGACATAATAAAAATCTATGTGATGAGAAAAGAACATGGGATTCTTGTTTATCGTTTACTCACAACGGCGAAGATCCCATTGGGAATTGCATCCCCCGATGAAGTCTATACGCTCATCCATGCATTATTAACATTACGAGTATGTTTTGATTCTTCTATTATTAGGATGGATTTTTACAAATCACTATACTTTTTTTTATAGACTGCCGTTGTCTTTACATTACATAATCTTTTAGCACGTCTTGATGAGTCTAGCGGTGGACAATCCTCTGATGAGACTACATCGACTATTGAAAAACCTAGAAGAAAGAAAAGGAAATAAATAGTTTTAATTCGATTGTATCCTTAGAGAGTTCTGCTAATTTTCTATGTTCCTTTAGTATTTATATCCAGTATCTTGTATTTTTTTTTTTTTTTTCCTATTTCAATAAAGCTGGCCCTAGTGGTCTATTACACATACATATATTCGAAAAAAAGCTAATTATTACATATATCCGATAATTTTCCACTACATATTGAGAATATCTGATTCGATGTTATTCACCTCTAAATATCTACATAACTCTCCATAATCAAATACCGCCTTCACGTCTTGCGTGTTTTTATTTATAATTGTTATAAAATCTTCGTCAATTCTATGCATATACTTAGACAGATTTTTAAATTGCATATACTGTGTGGGATTATCAGTGAATCTACTTCGAGTCTTTCGTCTGTTATTTTTAGATTTGCGAGACATATTTGACGTATATATTAATATGGATAACGACTTCAATTTTTTATTTTTTCGTCATATCGGAAAATAAAACAGTTTGTATTGTATGGACATCGATATTTCACATATGATCAAAAATTTTTCAGATAATTAATATTTAACTCTCATGAGACAATATCATGTAACTGATAAATTATAACGGAGCTAGTTTCACTAAAACGTTAGCGCCCAAAAAAAGGCACTCAATATTTTATTAAGAAAATATATATAAAGACATACAGTACCTGGACAAAAGTATCGGACCCCCTAAATGTATTAATTACACAAAAACGTACATAATAAGTATACAG